>CM056198.1:129277461-129317461 GCA_029692085.1 Gymnothorax javanicus | reverse complement strand
AGGAAATCTCTAAAATCTGGAACATGGAGTGAAGTGAAAAGAGCTGTTCCGGGTTTTACTTTGAGCCGTTATCTGGCTAACTCGGTAATCCTGCTTTGTGGAACAGGCCCCAGGTGAAGTCTAGCCCTCTCCCCTGCAGTGATCCACCCTTACCTGCCCTTTTTAACCCTTTACTGCCCTGACCGTGCACTGCCATGTTACCCCCCCATGGGCTATGAGATTTAGAGTTTTAAAGCCTCACTTCACCACTGCAGTGTGTAAACACCGTGCAGATGACTCCACCTTATCGCCTAGACGACAGTAACTCAGGTGTGTTTTCGGGAGACAGATCGCCGTGACGCTCGCAGAGAATTTACGGTGCCTCTCAGAGAAACGCCTCGCCGTTTCCATGGCAATACATATTTAAAAACACCTTTCGGTCTTCCCTCAGCGCCGGCAGGAGATCCCTGCGGAATTGGAGGCCTATCTCCAGCCTGCAGACTGACGGCAGGGTACTGCGTTACCCCGGAAACTGCTCAGTCCTTTGATGATGAAGATGATGATGTCAGCTGACGATGATGAGGCATGCCAGCAGGGACCCGGAGAAACGGAACCGTGTCCATTTTGGTGGAATCGTAGGGTGAAAGGTTTACCGAGTTTGCGAGAGGCTGAGAATTAAGGATCATGAGTTCTGAACCCCAGTGGCGGCCACACCCAGCTAACCGGGTCACAGCGATGGCATCGACCCAAACCAACACGGCGATGCCCTAGAGACCGGGCGCAGGCTGGCCGGCGGATGAATTAGCGGTTACGTCTGTTGGTGACGGTGCCGGAGGATTCTGCCATTACGCTTTTTGTGGGAATTGCAACTTGCTTGCGTCTCTAGCTTCGCCCCCCCGACCCCCCACCTCCAAACTCCAATTACAAGCGAACCCGTGACCCAATAACCTGATCTCCACAGTTTAGACCATCTCAGAGATTATGGAAGAATAAACGTGATTCCTCTCTTCCGCACACTCCCAAACAATCAATCACCTCAATGAGCTTTGTGACGATTCACTCGGCGATCTGTTCCCTGCGACGTGCAGAACTCCATCGGCAGAGGGAAAATCACACCATCATTCATAAATGATCACAGGAGGGAACGTGTGGTACCAGTGAATCACACCGATGTGTCTGCCCGTGTGTGTCCGTCTATGACAGAGGCAACGCTGTGTGTTAGTGCGAGAGAGACTGAGCAGTGTTTGTTTCTGTGTGTACAAAACAGCACAAAGGTGCACTGTAATCACATGATCATAAATGAGCCGTGTGTTCACACTGAATGAGATTCCACTGATTCATCAAAGAGGGAAAACATTTACTGAGCAGGGCTGCTACCCAACAGGACAGTAACCCAGCAGGAACGTTCCCACAGTCAAAGTGCTTCTCACAGGATTGAGTGGACTTGCAGTGACAAATAAAGGTCCACACCTCGTATTTAAAGCCTTAAGACGGTTAAATGACACTTAATTTGGTTTCTGGGAACATAATTAGCGAATCGCCCACACAAAAGCTCACCCACGGCTACTGAACCGTAGTCAGAAAATATTACATCACTTCCTCAAACGGAAAAAGATCCGCCCCACGCTAACAGCCCCTCCCCCGTAACGCACAGCCGGTTCCCCTCGCGTTTACCTGTGTGCGTCACCCACTGCGTTTGAACCAAGTATCAAAAACACAGCGCAGTCAGCCCTGTGTATAAACCGTATTTTCCTTTCTTCACAAACATAAATAATTCAGGCTTGTCAGAGCAGGCAATATGAAAGACGATAATAAGAATCTCCCGTCGAACGGCGATGACTGACGTTCTCACGGGGAGGGGGGCTGAGATTGACAGGTCTGTAGGGGGGGGCGTACAGACCGTAGAGGAGAAGCAGGGCCGGGTGAAAATCCTGATCTCGCTGTATCGCACAGACCCTGACGACACGTGACCGTACGGCGTGTGCACGAGCAGCGGTGAGGACGGGTTAGGCTACCCCCCCGCTAACTGACACCACTCCTTATGATCAAAGGCGCCGTTACGAGGCTTCTGGCACCCGACGAGGCAGAACCAGAGAAGAAGAAAGAAGAGAGAGGGAGTGATGAGTGGGTTTCGCTCGCAGCGAGCTACAGAACTTTAGAGGGAGAGGAGTAGCTTGAGCGCTAGCCTTCAGCTTTCCTGCGCTTCCGCGTCGGAGGCCGGGACGCTGAACTCCGAGTGAACTCCCCGACCCCCTCGGTACAGTACAGGAGATGTCAGTCAGGATTAGGGGCCTCGTATCCGATAGCAACCGCTGCTACCAGGCAGGTGAGGGCGGCAGGGGAACCCCTCCGTGAAGACGACAGGGGCAACATCGCGGTTCAGGGCCGCTTACTCCACTCAGGACTGCTTCCCGTGCGACAGAGCGGGAGACGGCGTCCAATCAGAGCGCCCCACGAGAAGGGGAGGGGTTTGTTTGGTCCCACAACATTGCCGCCACCAGCAACTGTGGGATAATAAATCCTGTGACCCCACTGCGCTTCACCTGCGAGGCCTACAGAGCGTGCCCAATGTGCGTCCGCACTGCTACACTGCGTAATGAGGGCTGCCATTCTAACACAGCTCACGCCACAGCAGGCTACAGACCCGCCCGTCAGCTGCCGAGGCTCTTTTCATGTCATTCCCTCACACGCTATGGGAGTTAACCCTTAGAGCACAGAAATAAATTCGGAAGAATTGTAAATTTAAATATTTTGAGCTGTTGATAACCTGTCATGTGGCGACTTGTTTAAAAGAGCTCCCCTGCGGGAGCTCTTTTAAACAAGTCGCCATATGACAAGTTTTCAACAGCTTTGATTTTGATATCTTGCATTATTGAGCGACCTTAGTCACGTATATCGCTCTAAGGGTTAACGCTTCAAATTGCTGCGAACAGGCTCTGCATGAAGCTGAAATCCACTGTCTGAAGTCTAGCGTCCCGCACTATTAAGCTAAAAAGGAAAGCTAGTATCAGCGTCCAAATAATTATGGAGTGCACTGTGTGGCGAATTCTGTGACTCTGTGGTTTTGCCGCTTCTGTGAACGCGCAGCGTCGGTCCCTCATCGGCTCAGATGGGACGCAGGCCGGCCGCGAGGGTTTGCACATCGTTATACGTGAGTAAATATGAAGAATGCGCTGACAGAGGGAACAGCGGGCGGTGACGTGTGGCTGGGAGCCGTCCTCGTTACGTCGCCGGCTGTTCTCCCACCCGCGCCGTGACAGATGCGGAGACACGCGCGTCGTACGACACTTACCCAGCCGCGCCGAGGCAACGGCGAGCAGAGACGCGTGTCTGAAAAAAGCGCTCCGCCGTCACGAGTAGCGAAGCGCTGTGTGAACCACATCCAGCCGTGTGAAAAACACACAGAAATTACATTTGCATTGAAAGGGAGCCGATGCGTGTAGAACAGGCGAGTTGACGCACTCCGGGGGGAGACGCCATGTTTGCCCAGGGGTCTGTGACGACTCGACATGGTTTAACAGCCTATAACCTCACAGCTAACGGGTGCTAATCTGATGCCAACGATGCGTTTGCTTTTTTCTCGTCTTATTTTGAAATTCCTGTTTAGTACACACTGTGTAACTTCTGTGCAACGGTCTGCAGTCTTAGCAAGGTCTCCCTCTAAAGACAGATTATGCATCTCAACGGATCTTCTTGGTTAAATAAATAAATAAATAAACTAGAAGCACTCCGAGAGTGCGAACCTCCGCCAAGGCAGCACAGTCCAAATCTTCATGAGTGGGAGCAAAGTTGAGTTATCGCGTGTCACAGGATTTCAAGATGGCTGCCGTGGCGGCCATATTGTTAGACTGATCGCTGTGAAAATCAATAGGATCCATCCCTGATTTCAGACAAATCCGTTCATTACTTTTTGAGTTTTCTTGTTCACAAACAAAAAAACAAACGGCACCGATCACATAACCTCCTGCCAACTTTGTTTCGGGGAGGTATTAAATAAAATAGCAGGGAGGGAGACAGCAGATCATCTAGAAGCATCACGTGGCACATTACATTATGCGCCGTAATTCAGCTCTCACTCTAATCCAAAGGGACTTACAGTTAATAGGACTGAGCAGAGGCCACACCGCCCAGGTGCAGTGTGGGGTTAAGGGTCTGGCTTAAGGGCCCAACAGCTGCACTGGCTGTATTGCTGCCACGCTACGGTATAAAACACCTGGCCTCTGAGTCCATCTAATACCCACAGGCGTCAGGTAATGACGGAATGTACCGGAAACACAACGCAGGTCAGTGTTTAATTCAGCTGTCGCTTTCCGCTCTTTGTGTTCGGTGTAATGCTCATACAAAGGCTTCCTTCGCTTAATCTGCCTTCGACGGCGCAGTAAATGGGCCTCGGTGCCCTGAGCCAGACTTAATAATTACAAACACCTCACTAACGCTTCACAGGACTCCTAAGTAAACATACTGTACGCGCTCGCTCTGAATGTGCCTGTTCTGAATTACACTAAACTGCCTACATTTTCAGGGGCCAATTACAGGGTCTAGACGTCATTGGCATAGTGACTAACTGTGATATTTTAACTGTAATGTTCCATTTAAGAGGCATGATGTGGTTATAGGAAATAACCCTCCTCAGTTCATGGCCCTAATCAACAGGTACACCTCCGAATTCATTCACAACCCTGATGTGAGCGTAAAAAAACAAAAAAAACAAAACAGCCCCCCTTGTGTTTTAGCATTTAATCAAATTTTGCAATTTCGCACCAAAGTGGGTAAACCAGATAATATGGCCGGTGAATCTTCCACTAAGTGCGTAAGATTCAGTGTCGTAACCTGGTCCTGATCTGTCCTCAGAACATTTCCATAATTGTCCAATTAGCAGAGTAACCTTACAAATCGGGACACGATACAGACAGCCGAAGAAAACCAGATAACGAGAGCATTTCTTTGCAGGACAAAAATAATATTAGTTGTATTTTTAAATTTTCAGTTACCACTGATTTGAGCAGAGCATAGTGAGGCTCGTAAACTACACTGGAAACGTCCCCCGAAAACAGTTTCGTACCCCGAAAAGAGTTTGTTCCGGTCAACCTTGCGGCCCTAAAGTGTAGACTACAAGTTTTGAGAGCAGAGGCTGAACGACAGGTCCATACCCTCGTCTGAAGGACGTCACAGGGAGACCGTGTGAGGGGGGATGTTCGATCTCGAGGTGCGTCTGGGTGTCTCCGAGTGCCTAGGATTCACTGCCTCGTTCAGAGGGGCAGGTCTGCGTAAGCCGAGGCGGCGAAGGCGTCTGGAGCGCACATCAGCGATGGATGCGTCACAAAGAGGCGCTCCGCTCGTTCTCAAGCAATTAAGGATTTATGGTCCTCAGTCTGAGACAGACACCACCACGGCCAATAACTTAAAACGGGCCGCTACCATATTAGCGCTGCGCTGAAACGGCTAATTTCAAACGCGCTACAGCCGGCAGGGATCTGTACTCGGAGCTCCTTCGCAGCGGATGACGTAAGCGGACTCCCCAAAGACAGAGGTCCTTTTGTTCAGCTCTTC
Organism: Gymnothorax javanicus; assembly: GCA_029692085.1. Classification (NCBI taxonomy): domain Eukaryota; kingdom Metazoa; phylum Chordata; class Actinopteri; order Anguilliformes; family Muraenidae; genus Gymnothorax; species Gymnothorax javanicus. The sequence goes on along the minus strand of CM056198.1, from coordinate 129,311,932 downwards.
GACTGGGTCCTGCGTGATTCGCACCCTGCTATTGATCGAAAGAGGAACGATGAGCGAGGAGAGGCTCTGCGGATTTTGGGTGGATTTCAAAGTGAGTTTTGCACCTCAAAGCGAAGCATCAGTCGCATTTCAGCGCGGCCGCGGGGAGCGTAAACGCAGGGCTTGTGGCAGCGGGGAGGGGACAGCCGCATGCAGACATGAGCCTCCGAACCTCGGGCTCTGAAGCTGACGCCAGGCTGAGAGATTCCTGTGCTAAAATCAATTAAAACACGGCCGCTCCACGGCTACGGGTGCAGCTTGTGGCGTTCACGGAAGAGCCTGGGAGTACGGGACTGAGAAGAAACAGAGCTAATGCTGGCCGCAACTGCCAGCCCTCAAGGGCTTTAGTACTGCCTGGGGACTGGTTGGTCCCAGCGGACCAGCATGACAGCGTTCATCCGCTTCCCAGCTAGCAGTATGTCCCAGTTAGCATAGCGCTACAACAGGGTTTAACTGTGCCAGAGGGAGCCTAATGCTACAAAAGTATTCAACCATGTCACAGCTGGCCAAGTGCAGTAACAGCGTTTAATGGTGTCCCGGTTAGCCAAAGGCTACAACAACCTTCAACCGTAGCCCAGCTAACCGAGTGCTACGAGAGGCTTTAATCATGTTCCAGTTAGCCCAGTGCTACAACAGTATTTAACCATGTCCCAGCAAGCCTAGGGACAGGGAAAAATCGTGTCTCAGTTAGCCCAGTGCTACGACAGGGGTTGATCGTGTCCCAGTTAGCTTCATGCTGCAACAGGGTTTAATCATGTCCCAGTTAGCCTAGTGCTATGACAGCATTCAACTGTGTCCAAGTTAGCCAAGCGCTATGACAGAGCTAAATCATGTCAAAGCTAGCCTAGCATTGTGGCATCCACAGGCTTCCCTATAGAGCTACACGCTAAAGGCTTTCCCTCTGCTGACGTCTTTGTGAGAGCAGCTAATGAACGGATGTGAAGGGAAGCAGCTGACGTCTCCCGGCTTAAAAGAGAGCACAGGCGTGTTGGTTCTCTCAAAGATCAATAGCAGCAGTGAGCATCGCGGAATTCCAAATCCTGAGAGGAAGAGAGAGAGGGAATAAAACTCCCATGAGGGACCCGACAGCTCCTCCTACACCCGTCAGCCAATTAAAATTCCACAAACACCGCCTCCTCACGCACTGTTGTCATACTTGCAAAATTACCCAAAACAACAGGCCTCAATTACAGGGAAAACAAGGAGATAGGAAGAACTGGACACACCCCGCGCCTTACGACACGCTGTAAAAAACACTAAATATTACATGCATTGATCCATAGCGGAGGATCTACAGCGTACACATGAAGAAAACACGGGCGAATGAAAACACGCAGCACGAAATCGGGCCATAAGTGTCACCTCTGTGTGGACTCTGCATGCTCAGGGCCTGGGTCATAAACCCTAATCGCTTTCTGCAGGTAATGACAGGAGAGGAATGCGGACTTATCGGCCTGAATTTATGAGGGTGACGAGCAGCTTTGCGGAGCTGAGACGAGGAGGGGGATGTTCTGAAGGGGAGGGGGGGGCTTATCAACACTACTTGCACAAGCACACGGGCCGATAAGACAGGAACGCACCTGTGGGGCCATGAGCGAAACGAACTCCCTGGGGGTAAAAAAAAAAAGAAGAAAAAATAAAAAAATCCCAAATTAACAGAGCCCGCGAAATTAACCCCGCACACTTTCGCCATGGAGAGACAGCGGGGGAGCGTTTCGGGATGCAGCAGCGTAGCAGACTCAGAGGCGCACGGGGCACTTAGATCTGTTCTCCGAACCGTGATCCGCAGTTCGCCGATTAAAATACAACAAGCACATCTAATTAGAGCAGGAAATGTACTTATGTGTTAATGCTCGCGGAGAATGCCGAAATGGAACCCCCGGCGGAGCGCATAAAGAGGACACAAAGCGATTTAAACTCACGAGGCGGTTTAATGTCCTCTCCTCCGAGGCACGTTTCCTAATGTAAGCCTTAATGCTATCACAGAGGGCGACCTTGGGAAACGCGGGACGAGGGAGCCCTATCGATCGGTCGTGTGCTCCTCGGGCACACGAACGCTCCCCACTGCAGGCCCACTGTTAAGGACAAATGTTTGACATCTTGCAGCAATTCTATCGTTTTTGATCCAGCAATGAGCTTTTCATTTCCACCATCTTACTCTTTTTATGCATAAATTTGTCCAGCAGGCACTTTGCCATATTCTGCTCCCCAAGCCTGTGCCGTTTCGCAGTTAATCTACCGCAGTGCAGTATGAAAATTTTAAATTACGCCTCCAATGCAAACCAGATAACCGCTGGCGATTAACATAAAATTGAAGGTCAAACGACATTACACCAGCAGACACTACATGAAGCATGTGCCGTCTTTCCATCAAAAGATTCTTTTCTCCTGCTGTTAAACTTGTTTTACTCAAGCAACACTTTTTATGAAAAAATAATTACCCGTTTATTAATCTGTGTTATCACTGCGACTGGATTGTGGTGTCAAACATTTACATTCACTGACCAAGCTCGTTGGATGAAAAATGGTTTGCCTCGAAAAACATGCACAATTACACTTTATCACGAGTCCATGAGATCCTGTGTCAGGGCGTCGCTCGGTACGGTGGACTGGTTTACGGAGATAAATTAGAAAGGCTTGTCGGGAACAGATAGAATGCGTGTTCACGAAAGCTAATTCCCCAATATGGTGCAAGTCTCCGCATAAACGCCTCGCATCTCATCTCACACAAAGGGCTGGTTTACGATATTCATGAATCACTTGAATCCCTCCCAGGCAAGATCAGGATTCTCCAATTTTCGAAGGCCTGTTCTCGCTTGGGCAATCTTGCCATTATGGAACAAGACAGGGAAAAATCATATATCATTTATAAACAGAATAACAAGGCAGTGCACGTACAATAAAATCAACTGGCCATGTAGCCTGAATCAACAAAAACCACCACTGTGTTGCTCCTATGAAAAATTACACGGTTCCCATTTACCAGAGAGGCGATCATTGTGTATTTAACCACCAATTACCCAGACATCTCTGTACATATGAAAAGAATAACCTGTGATGGAGAAGGAATTTAAAGTATTTCTCTAATACAGAGGCCAGAAACTGCCTCAGAACTGGATCACAGAGAAGTAAAATTACTGGTGGCTGTCAGACAGGAAAAGAGCAGGATGGTTGGACAGGAAGGGGCGGGATTATCAAACAGGAAGGGGAGGGATTATCACACAGGAAGGGGAGGGATTATCAGAAAGGATGGCACAGGATTAACAGAAAGGAAGGAGCAGGATTATCAAACAGGAAGGGGTGGAATTATCAGACAGGAAGGGGTAGGATTATCAGACAGGAAAGGGCGGGATTATCAGACAGGAAGGGGCAGGACCATACCTGTGCCTCCGGTAGAGCCACGTCCATGATGTTGGGCTGCCCGATGGGCTCCCCATTTTCCAGCCGCGAGAAGATGACCTGGTAGCCGCGGATCTGCCCGTGTTGCTTCCCCTGCAGCGGCGGTTTCCAGGTGACGCGTATGGCGGTGGAGTTTACCGGCTCGGCCTCCACCTTCCGTGGGGGGGCTCCAGGCACTGCGAACGGGAGGGGGAGATTCAGCACACAAACGCAGCCACAGAGCGCCCCCCGGCCCGCAGCAGGGTGGGGTGCGCCCCCTGAGAATCAGAGATTAGCGGAGCCTGATGCGCGGCGTAACATGACAGAATTTGTACAGTAATGTGCTCTCCACCCCCCAGGCCCTGGAACAGAGAGGGAAAGCCCTTTACAGAACCCAGAGAGTGAGGAGGACGATTAAGCCCAGGCCTCGGCCATCTCCGGTCCGTCGGTGCGGCCGTTATCGCTGAGACCAGAGAGTGAACCCGCCCCACGGCACCCCCGCATCCCACAATGCACCGCTCCTCCGCTCCACAGCCCCCCAGCATGCCCTGAGCTGGCGTGACTGCACGGCTGACTGGGTGCAGCAGGAGCTAGGAAGGGATGTGCGGGGGTGCGCTGTGATTGGACGGAGGGGCAGGGGGGGGTTTAATACAGTGCCTGAGATCCGTTAGACAGCACCGTTAAGGGAAGAGACGATTGTGTGTCCTGACAGCTCAATCACACAACAGCACTGAGAGAGAGGTGCAACTGCCCCGAGAACCATACAACAGGAGAGAGAGAGTGAGAGAGAGAGAGAGAGAGAGAGCGAGGGGGGGAGAGACTTTGACCCACTTTTATTGTAGCACCACAAGAAAAAATAAGAGGTGATTTCATAACAGACAAAAACCAAAGCCCATAATCTCACGAGAGAGAAAAACATAGACAATATTCACCAGAAACAACTGATACCCCACAGTACACTTCAGCAGTTTAACAGACCAACCCCAGCAATAAGCACCAAGAAAAGAGGGAGAGAGTGAAAGACAGAGGGAGGCAAGAGAGAGATAGAAAGTGAGACAGAGAGGCCTTAACCAGGACAGAAGAGGAGAGTCGCACTCCTGTTTCAGAGCCTGAGAGAGCACCAAGGAGAGTCTCACTGCTGTTTCAGAGCCTGAGAGAGCACCACAGGAGAGTCTCACTGCTGTTTCAGAGCCTGAGAGAGCACCAGAGGAGAGTTACACTGCTGTTTCAGAGCCTGAGAGAGCACCAGAGGAGAGTCTCACTGCTGTTTCAGAGCCTGAGAGAGCACCAGAGGAGAGTCTCACTGCTGTTTCAGAGCCTGAGAGAGCACCAGAGGAGAGTCTCACTGCTGTTTCAGAGCCTGAGAGAGCACCAGAGGAGAGTTGCACTGCTGTTTCAGAGCCTGAGAGAGCACCAGAGGAGAGTTACACTGCTGTTTCAGAGCCTGAGAGAGCACCAGAGGAGAGTCGCACTGCTGTTTCAGAGCGTGAGAGAGCACCAGAGGAGAGTTGCACTGCTGTTTCAGAGCCTGAGAGAGCACCAGAGGAGAGTCTCACTGCTGTTTCAGAGCCTGATAGAGCACCAGAGGAGAGTCTCACTGCTGTTTCAGAGCCTGAGAGAGCACCAGAGGAGAGTCGCACAGCTGTTTCAGAGCCTGAGAGAGCACCAGAGGAGAGTTGCACTGCTGTTTCAGAGCCTGAGAGAGCACCAGAGGAGAGTCACACTGCTGTTTCAGAGCCTGAGAGAGCACCAGAGGAGAGTTGCACTGCTGTTTCAGAGCCTGAGAGAGCACCAGAGGAGAGTTACACTGCTGTTTCAGAGCCTGAGAGAGCACCAGAGGAGAGTTACACTGCTGTTTCAGAGCCTGAGAGAGCACCAGAGAAGAGTTACACTGCTGTTTCAGAGCCTGAGAGAGCACCAGAGGAGAGTTACACTGCTGTTTCAGAGCCTGAGAGAGCACCAGAGGAGAGTTGCACTGCTGTTTCAGAGCCTGAGAGAGCACCAGAGAAGAGTTACACTGCTGTTTCAGAGCCTGAGAGAGCACCAGAGGAGAGTTACACTGCTGTTTCAGAGCCTGAGAGAGCACCAGAGAAGAGTTACACTGCTGTTTCAGAGCCTGAGAGAGCACCAGAGGAGAGTTACACTGCTGTTTCAGAGCCTGAGAGAGCACCAGAGGAGAGTCTCACTGCTGTTTCAGAGCCTGAGAGAGCACCAGAGAAGAGTTACACTGCTGTTTCAGAGCCTGAGAGAGCACCAGAGGAGAGTTACACTGCTGTTTCAGAGCCTGAGAGAGCACCAGAGGAGAGTCTCACTGCTGTTTCAGAGCCTGAGAGAGCACCAGAGGAGAGCACCTCACAGGAGAGTTACACTGCTGTTTCAGAGCCTGAGAGAGCACCCAGGAGAGTTGCACTGCTGTTTCAGAGAGCCTGAGAGTCTCACTGCTGCAGACCAGAGCACCACAGGAGAGTTACACTGTTTCAGAGCCTGAGAGAGCACCAGAGGAGCTGCTGTTTCAGAGCCTGAGAGAGCACCAGAGGAGAGTTACACTGCTGTTTCAGAGCCTGAGAGCGCACCAGAGGAGAGTTACACTGCTGTTTCAGAGCCTGAGAGAGCACCAAGGAGAGTCTCACTGCTGTTTCAGAGCCTGAGAGAGCACCAGAGGAGAGTTACACTGCTGTTTCAGAGCCTGAGAGCGCACCAGAGGAGAGTTACAACAGTTCCAACCTTCTTGTTTGGGAGCGTGTGAGCGTGCATGCAGGTGAGTGCAGAGGAGGACAGTGGACCTGGGGGACAAATCCTGTTAGCGGTAACAAAGGACCAGCGGTCTCTCAGAAGCCAGTATCCAGTGCAGAGATACAGAACGCCAGCTCAGGGAGGGGCACAGGAGGAGGGAGGGCTGTTTCAGAGCCTGAGAGAGAGGGGAGAGAGGATGAGATCCTCTATACCAGTGCAGTATGTTTGCAGAGGAACAGCCCTGCTCAAAACTCACACAGGGAACACCCTCTGGAGAGATGGCAGCCCTGCCCAACAGCTGTTGTGTGGGAACGCATAACCCCCCCCAAAAACTAGGGCTGGGACGATTCTGAATCGATTTTTTTTAGGCGAGTACCACCAGAGGCCATGGGGTGAACATCCACTTTCCCTTTTTCAAAGAGCCTGAAAGCGCCAAACATCAAAGGGCATGTGAAATGCATCCGGAAAAAAACTTGACTGACATCAGTATTTTTCGGCAACATGCCTCGGAGCCAAGTAAAGGACTACAGAATCGTCTCCTATTAACCAATTGTACTCTAAGAAAAGTAACCTGTTCCAGTTTACTTTGCTTGATTAGCAATCATTCGTGGAGAGTTTACTGCTGTTGAATGAGTAGAGCTGTTTATTAAGACAGCATGTTTTATTGCTGCATTTTGAAATTTAAATGGCCATAGAACAGCACAGCATGAACTGATTTCCATTGAGCATTTGAGAGCGACTGTGATAATTTATACCTCACATTCACGTTTCATCCGTTTTTAAAAGTTTTTCCACCTTGTGCATTTTTAGGCGCTTAAAATCCAGGGCGATCTTATAACAAATCTGTTTTAAATTAGAGCTTTAATAATGTCCTAAAATGCTACAATAGAGAGCAATTCAGAGGAAGATTTTTTTTAATTATTCAAAGTATTGGCAGCCTGAGAGTCGAGTTAGGTTTGTCTGCTTTTCACCATCACATCTTAATCGTTATCGTTACTGGCTAAATTTCTTGATTGTAATTCAGGACAAGAACAGGAGCAGATTTAAGGAAGGTGGAGCACATGCAATTAGCAAAATCTAAACTCATGCTTCTTAGCGGCATTTACATCGTTTGCTCCAGGTGTGTATGTTTCAAGACACGTGACCCCAGTATCAAGTGGTCTTATCACACTTTTAAAAAATCCTCATTCAACATCACTGTAAAACCCACAAAACAATAAGGGAGGAAATTGTAGGGCAAAGGTTCAACGTGTTCTGTTGGCTGGAGTGCAGTGAGCCCTGGCTGGGGACAATAAAATGGATACATTCTCCCTCAAAACGGGGCTATGCCGAAAACCACTAAAACCATCTAACCTAATGTTGTGCTGTGAATAACCCAAGGAACGTTGGAGCACTCATGGAACAAAACATCAGACATATCAGTGATTGGGGCAAACTAAGCATAACGATTACAGTGTTACCATTAATCTGACTCCATAATAAATTTAGAATACCAAATTTAGTTATGCCCTCGTTAAATATCTGACCCCAAATTAAATTAGAATTTATAGTTTAGGGACACATCTGAATGAGACAACTAAGCCGCCAGACTCTTTAGGAAAACCAGTTACTCAACCTACCCGGTAATAAGGGTTCGGAGTGAGAGTTCTAGAGGATGGAAGAAATTACCATGATAGCAGCAACTTTGGCATAAACATACCATGAACCCAGATTTATGCGCACCACAGGGCCCCTTAAGGAATCGGCCAGGCACCGCTTATAAACTCAAGAAAACCCTTAAGGTCAATCCCCAGGACCGATGCTACATAATCGCACCACAGGGCCCCTTAAGGGGATCGACCAGGTACCGCTTATAAAAGGGTGCCCTTAAGGTCAAATCCCCAGGACCGATACTACATAAACCCTTTATATAAGTAGACCGTAATCTGCAATCCAACTTAAAACCCATCACTTTTTTTTAAAACATCAGCTAGTTTAGTCTGGAATGCAAGGACTGCCCCTAAGTACCCGGTCGAAACATTGGCTAGAAAGAACAAAAGGATTAGGAGTCGGAGACCACGCTAGCTTGAAAGAATGATAATAATTTATTCACCAGGTAGGCAAAAGCTTAAATCAAACAAATCAACGTTAAGCCAATTACAATTACGCATAATTTAGAAGAGGAGAATAAAATCATACCTGGAGGAAAAGGATACACGCACTAACGTTTTTCAAATACGATGTTACATCATTGAAAAGGCTACTCACGCACTTATGTGCGCGGGGACAGATCGGATCGATCTTTGACTATATAGATTGGCTACATACGGCATACGGAATGGCTACTCACGCTCTTTGGGGGACAGATCAGATCTGATCTTCCCGAATAGATTGTTCTCTTTGCTTTAAGCCAAATCACGCCTTTGATCCAGGCGGCATGGCCATAAACACTTGGAACAAATCGGTTTTGGGTAATAAAAACACTTCAGCAGAGAGAGGAGAATAGGGTGATTACCAGAAGTATTCTGACCAAATTCTGTTTCCAAAAAGAGAATGAACCATAATTTCAATGGGAATGAAACATACTCCATTTTTTAGATTCCCCGAGAATAACAAGACCAAACATGATATGAGTATTACTAATATTGCAGTTGTCATGAAAAAGTCTTAAGATGAATCAATATATAGTTTAATTGGGTTTAAGTATATCTGATTTTTAACAGATAAACATATTATGCTCTTTCAGAGGTTTAGATTATTTGAAACAGATTAATATAACTGGCGTAAACTTTAATATGATTGCACAGGGGCATTGTTCAGCCAGACAACAACAATGCACAAAGTATCAGTAAGACCATTAACACTTTAGTAAGCATCTTGGGAGGAAGTCCACAAAAGCTTTATTGCTATCTGGCATGGCTCTGGACTGAGCTTATCAGCCATTTGTCGCATACAGTTTATCAGCGCTTGCAGATCTTACAGAGGTGCAGCTCAGAACCTAACCCAAAGGCACAGATGAATTTTACTGGTTTGGAAATGGATCAATCTTTTGTAAAATGAAATATGCAATATCTACAGTTCTATTGCCATTTGGCCTGGCTCTGGACCGAGCTTATCAGCCATTTGTCACTTATATTTCCAGATTCTACATCACCATATCCCAACTCTGCATTTCATCTCTCAATGTAGTATTTTTAGGAGATCTATAATGATAAAATAAAAATAGAGATTTGTTTTCAGATCGCCCTGGATTTCAAGCGTCTAAAAAATACACAAGGTGGAAAACATTCTGTAAAACGGATGAAACGTGAATGTGAGATATAAATTATCACAGTCGCACGAAATGCGTGGCAATGGAAATCGTGTTCATGTTGTGCTGTTCTATGGCCATTTAAATTTCAAAATGCAGCAATCAAACATGCTGTCTTAATAAACAGCTCTACTCATTCAACTTAGAGAGTAAACGCATCCACCATTTGATTGCTAATCAAGCAAGTAAACTGGAACAGGTTACTTTTCTTAGAGTAGCCTAATTGGTTAATAGGAGACGATTCTGTAGTCCTTTACTTGGCTCCGTGCCGCATGTCGCCGAAAAATACTGATGTCAGTCAAGTTTTTTTCCAGAAGCATTTCAAATGCTCTTTGATGTTTGGCACTTTGGTTCAACCTGCGTCGGGTTTAATAAAGGAAAAGGGAAAGCTCGGATGTTCGCCCCATGGCAGCAGGCGGTGGTACTACGCCTTAAAAAAGAATCGATTCAGAATTGTCCCAGCCCTACCAAAAACACCGCTGCTGTGAGCACAACAGATGTGGACAATATAAACCCCATTAAGCACTGCCGAAATCCAGATTCAAAACGACAATATAAACCCAATAAAGCACAGCCAAAATCCAGATTCATAACGACAATATAAACCCAATAAAGCACAGCCAAAATCCAGATTCATAATGACAATATAAACCCAATAAAGCACAGCCAAAATCTAGATTCCTAATGACAATATAAACCCAATAAAGCACAGCCAAAATCCAGATTCATAATGACAATACAAACCCAATAAAGCACAGCCAAAATCCAGATTCATAATGACAATATAAACCCAATAAAGCACAGCCAAAATCTAGATTCCTAATGACAATATAAACCCAATAAAGCACAGCCAAAATCCAGATTCATAATGACAATATAAATCCAATAAAGCACAGCCAAAATCTAGATTCCTAATGACAATATAAACCCAATAAAGCACAGCTGAAATCCAGATTCATAATGACAATATAAATCCAATAAAGCACAGCCAAAATCCAGATTCATAATGACAATATAAACCCAATAAAGCACTGCCGAAATCTAGATTCATAATGACAATATAAACCCAATAAAGCACAGCCAAAATCCAGATTCATAATGACAATATAAACCCTATAAAGCACAACCAAAATCTAGATTCATAATGACAATATAAACCCAATAAAACACATCCAAAATCCAGATTCATAATGAGAATATAAATCCAATAAAACACAGCCAAAATCCAGATTTGTAATGACAATATAAACCCAATAAAGCACAACCAAAATCCAGATTCGTACTGACAATAAAAACCCAATAAAGCACAGTCAAAATCCAGATTCATAATGACAATATAAACCCAATAAAGCACAGAGCCGAAATCCAGATTCATAATGACAATATAAATCCAATAAAGCACAGCCAAAATCCAGATTCATAACCCAATAAAGCACAGCCGAAATCTAGATTCATAATGACAATATAAATCCAATAAAGCACAGCCGAAATCCAGATTCATAACGACAATATAAATCCAATAAAGCACAGCCAAAATCCAGATTCCTAATGACAATATAAACCCCATAAAGCACAGCCAAAATCCAGATTCATAATGACAATATAAACCCAATAAAGCACAGAGCCGAAATCCAGATTCATAATGACAATATAAATCCAATAAAGCACAGCCAAAATCCAGATTCATAACGACAATATAAACCCAATAAAGCACAGCCAAAATCTAGATTCATAATGACAATATAAATCCAATAAAGCACAGCTAAAATCCAGATTGATAATGACAATATAAATCCAATAAAGCACAGCCAAAATCCAGATTCATACTGACAATATAAACCCAATAAAGCACAGCCAAAATCCAGATTCATAACGACAATATAAATCCAATAAAGCACAGCCAAAATCCAGATTCATAATGACAATATAAATCCAATAAAGCACAGCCAAAATCCAGGTTCATACTGACAATATAAACCCAATAAAGCACAGCCAAAATCCAGATTCATAACGACAATATAAACCCAATAAAGCACAGCTGAAATCTAGATTCATACTGACAATATAAACCGAATAAAGCACAGCTGAAATCTAGATTCATAATGATCATATAAACTCAATAAAGTACAACCTTAATCCACATTCAAGATAAAAATATATACTCAATAAAGCAGAGCCTTAATCTACATTCATAAGCAGGAGGGGTCAGCATGAAGCCATTAGAGAGCAGTGTTAGAAAGGTCACGACCTCGGTGAATCCACTCGACCATGAGGTCAATCACAGATGAGAATTCTGCACTGGTGGACGTTCGCTCTAACGTGCCTTAAACTCCCTTCATTACACAGTCTAGGAGCTGACATGCCCCCCCAACACTGAGCGAGACGAGTACTTCAGTTTTTTCCGAAGACGCCGTGACGAGACGAGTTTCCTCAGACATCCACAGACTCAGAGACCTGCGCCCTGGGAACAGACAAGCCTCCATGAAGCTGAAGTAACTTGCAACTTTAAATCTACAAAAGCCAAAATCGATTGAAAAGCACAAGAGGACACAATTCCGGGCTGTTCCACGGCCACTTTGCCAACTATGCCCATATGTGGAGATAGTGTGGACTTGTACAGAAGACCAGCCAAGTGTTTCTCAGACCCGCACCATCAAAGCTCCCGATCTAACCTTAATGAAAAGAGAAGGCCCACGCTGCATGATGGCCACCCTAACCAGACATGAGGACGCCCTCTCTGTAGAACCAAGCACAGCTTTCGGCTACGTCCTCATTTAACACGCGCTAAATGGCAGAGAGGATTACGATTATTTATTCATTAGCTTAGCGGATTCTGTTATCTGGGCTAATGCTAACCGACAGGGTGTTAATCGGCAAAAACAGTAAAATGGGAGGACATGACCTATTCCAGCACCATAAGGGGACACAGAAGCTGTTAGCAGAGGTGCTGGGGGGTTAGCGTCTTATCAAGAACACAGAGGAGGCCTGAAACACGGTGGCTGGCCTAGCACGGCCATTAGCAGGCTGTTAGCAGTAGAGAGAGGGAAAGGGTGGTCAGCATATCATCCAGGCTAACCATTAGCATAACATTTAACAGTACGGCTGGTCTAGCACAGCAGTTAGCAGGATGTTAAGCCTGCCCCAGACGGTGCAGCTTTGCCTGAGGCAAGTGACGCGCGTATACTGCATCAGGCAATGTTGCACCGTGTGGGGATGGTTTTTGCTGCGAAACTTCCTTGCGTAACAGTGCAGCAGCGTATCTAGCATGCTAGATATTTTCGCACCACGCAAGGAAGTTACTCATCGTGTGGGGGCTACCTGCTGCAATATTACACGTGCTCGACCAATCACAACGTGCAGACCCGTCATATGATGTGCAGACGAGTCGCATGATACAGAAAATGGCTGCGCCCATGCTAAATCCTCGGCCAGGATGTCTGTTACAGTTTCAGAGGGTGTCATGTGACACATCATATGACGGGTCTGCACGTTGTGATTGGTCGAGCATGTGTAACATTGCAGCAGGTAGCCCCCACATGGTGAGTAACTTCCTCGCGTGAGGCAAAAATATCTAGCATGCTAGATACGCTGCTGCACTGTTACGGGAGGAAGTTACCCAGCAAAAACCATCCCCACACGGTGCAGCATTGCCCGATGCAGTATACACGCGTGTCACTTGCCTCAGGCAAAGCTGCAACGTCTGGGGCAGGCTTTAGCAGCAGAGAGAAGGAAAGAGGTGCTGGGTGGTTAGCCTATCATCCAGGCTAACCGTTAGCATAGACTTTGACAGTAGGGCCGATCCAGCACATCCGTTAGCTGGATGTTAGCAGCAGAGAGATAGAGACAGGTGCTCTGCGATCAGCACATCGTCCAGGCTAAATCGTTATCATATGATTGGACAGCATGGCTTCTCCAGCCGAGCCGTTAGCAGGCCGTTAGCAGCACAGGCAGTAAGCGTGGCGCCGGAGCTCGGCAGCGCCGGACCTTACCGTCCTCGTTGGTTCTGATGCGGACGGGAGCGCTCTCCGGCCCGGGGCCCACGTCAGTGTGAGCCCGCACCCACACCAGGTACTCCGTCCACTTGTCCAGCCGCTCCAGCACGCAGCCAGTGGCGTCGGGCACGATCATCACCTCGTGTCGCTGGGTGTCCTCGCCGCCCACCGCCTGGTACGCCACGGTGTACTGCGTGATGGCGCCATGGCGATTGTCGGCGGGCGGGGCCACCCAACTCACCTTGATGCTGGTGGAGCTGAGACTGGCCAACTCCACGTCCTGCGGGGGGGGCAGAGGGGGCTGCAGAAACGAGGGGGGGGGGGTCAAGCAAACAAGCGGGGGGGGGGTTCTGAACTGTGGGGAGCCGGCCTGGGTATAAACACCACCTGTTACAGATTCAGATACTTCTGTGCATTTGAGTCGGCCTGCCTGGTGTATCAGGGCGAGTTTAATAATCCCAAACATGTAGAGCCAAGCTGCTCTGCTCCCTGCAGGCCAGGCAAGACCAAAAGTATTTGATTCCAAAACAGAAAGCATTTGAGCCCTGATCCAGCGGAGGAGAGCTAGAGTCAGACTGTAAGGAGCATCCATTATCCATTCGTGCATCCATTATCTAACCCGCTAACTCATCATCTAACCCGCTAACTCTTGCTCAGGTCTCTGAGGAGCCGCATCAGGATTTACTGGGCGAGACGCTGTAACGCAACCTGTCCAGCCCTGTTCCTGGAGGTCAGTCGTCCTGTAGAGTTTCACCTCTGCAGATATTAGGGTCACACAAACAGCTCAAACAGCCCTGGAGGTCTGAAATGAGCCCCGTTTGTGAGGGTGGGAGCGAGAACCAGCAGGATCGACCATCTCCAGGGACAGGGTTCCTGTTTGACCGTTAAAAAAATGATCAGGTGTTTGGCGTTAGCCGCGCAGGAGTGCGTCACAGTCCTTGGTGCAGGACTAACACAAACCTCTCCCACGCTAACGGTTTGTGCTAGGCCCGTCACCGGCTAATGCTAGCTTCATCCCCAAACCAGCTGTCTAAAGACGAGTTACAGCCCAGACCCTCGCCCTCCTCCCCACAGCCCAGAACACAAACACAACAGGAAACACTACAGCACGAATAAAACACAACAACTCAAGAGGCAGAACAGGTATAGCACAGATGCATATACATGCAGGAGCCGAATGCCGTCCAGTGCAGCTCACACGCAGGACAGCGGGGTCATTAGGGGGGGTTAGCATGCCTGTTAGCATCTTTAGCCCCCAGAGCAGTGAGCAGAGACGGCCAGCGGGGGCAGCGTCTCACGTCTGATCTGTGACAGTTAGAAACGACTCCGAAAAATATCTGAGTGAGTTTACAAACCCCACAAGCGGGTGAATACTGGCTCAGAGTAACGCCACATCGCCGTCAGTCTCCCACACACTGCCTACCAGTCCCTCAGAGAGAGAGAGAGAGAGGGAGAGGGAGGATGGGGGAGACGGGACAAAAAAGAAAGCAAGAACGTAATAGTAAAGTGAGAAATAAAATAACCAGACAAAAGGGGGAAGAAAGACAGATAAATGGAGAGATAGAGGGAGTGATAAAGTGAGAGGAAGTGACAGAGTTAGAGGGAAAGAGAGCAGGAGAGAGAGAAAGGGAGATGGAGGAAGGCAGGAGAGAAAGAGAGAGAGATTGAGGGAGAGAGATAGGGAGATGGAGGAAGGCAGGAGAGAAAGAGAGCGAGAGATTGAGGGAGAGAGATAGGGAGAGGGAGGGAGGCAGGAAAGAAAGAGAGAGATAGAGTCACCGCTGAATGATTTGCCAGCTCGTCTCCAGAGACTGACTCGAGCTGTCAGGCTGTCTGAGATAAGGCGCTGGAATCGGGGGCCGGTATCCGGGACGCTGTTCCCATGGGAACCCAACCTCAGGCGCCCCCCGCTTTTAAGGCTGACGAGCAAAACAAACGACTCGGAGCAAACACGGGGCTCCATAAATATTTCACTTCAAGCCCGGCTCCAAATAGGGCGCCAAAAAACTCGGAGAAAGTTTGTGAGATCAGCGAGAAGGTCAAACGCCCTGCTTAAATGCTGCAGGAAGGAGGCAGTAACATGGCCGAAAGAGCGAAGGCTTTTACAGGCGCTCTTTCTGTTTAACAGGGAGGGACACTGAGACTCGTCCTCTCGTCCCCAGCGATACTGAGAACTCAGCGCGCAGTCCTTACCTCAGCACTTCCTGCAAAGTTTGGGCAGTTCCTCTCAGCCCTGAATTACACACTGCATTTATAACGTCACGTAAATGAATTCATCTCAGTATTTTATTGGACAGGGGCAGGGCACATTAATGACACTGTTGTATGCGTGCCAGAGTCACCCAGCAGGGCTAATTTTCATCTGTGATCCCTGGAGCATCGATATTCTGGCTGCAGAGCCTGAACTCAGAACCTCCTGTTTACGAGGTAACAGTGCCACCGAGATCTAAGCACACACACAGGCGAGTAATCCCCTGCCCATTGCAAACACATCCCTGTCCATCCTCTTTCAACTCCGAGACACGGTACTTCATGAGCTCTCATCCAGCGAGTCTGCTCAGAGTCCTGTCGTATCGGACAGCGCCAGTGCGCTAACGCTAGCGAACATTAGCGAACGTTATTTCTTCTGCGTCTCAAGTGCTCCACTGCTCTGGGTCAAAAAAATTCACAAAACACAAACATCAATTCACAGCGCTTTTCTTTTTTTTTTTTTTTTTTTAAACCACACAAAACCAAGGTAACGTGAGCTAACAAGACGAGCAACATACCTCATTAGCCTTTTCCGACAGACAAAGCTGTCCCCTTGTGTGCAGTACCAAAAAAAAACAACTAGCGAAGACAGCGAAACTAAGACGTCAGAACTCAGAGCGAAAAACACTTTTTTTTGTTTTTGCTAGAAGAGAAAGTTATTAGCTGGAGAGAAACCCGTTAGCGGTTAGCAGGGGTTAGCGGGAGACATCGTGACAGAGTCAGTAGCGATGGCGGAGAGACAGTCGCGACGGTGTACTCACTGGACTGAGCGGTTCTGGCCTCGATGGGCTGAGTGTAGACCCCCAGGCCCATCTCGGACCGGGCCGCCAGGGAGAACCGGTACAGCGTGTCCGGCTTCAGGCCCTCCACCGCGTACGAGCCAGCTGGGTTGAAGGTGACGTGGATCTGAAGGGAGAGAAAAACGCAAATGAGCTCTGGTGATGCGCAGGAGGGCCTCCAGCGTCTAAACGAAGCACTCTCACTTCTGTTCCAGGGTTACTGCTCAGGGCCTCGTTAAAAAAGCGTAGTTGCTGACTAAGTTAGCAACTTACATAGTTTGTCCATTCACAGTCAATGGGTCCAACTACAGTATGTAAGTTAGCATCTGTGATTTCGGGAAACGCACTCCAGGATAGTACAGAGAGGCAGGAGAAAAGAGGGGGGGGGAGAGAAAGAGAGAGAAAGAGGTGTGACGACACTCGGTTTGCTGAATTCGAACCACTGACACTGCAGCTCCTGACGAGCGCGTGGATCAACAATCCTTCCCTCCAGACCCTCCCCCCAAAAACACCCACCTCCCTTCCACACATTTACATTTTTTTGCCTGACAAAATATTCCCAATGAGGCACAAGAGTTTGACCCATTTCAAGATTTTCCAAACAAAAATTTCACTTATGGAGAAAGTGATTTGAAACCGGAGAGAGTGAGAGAGAGAGAGAGAGAGAGAGAGAGAGAGAGAGAGAGTGTGAGAGAGAGATGTAATCATCATTGCGAGGCAGGAGCTCGTATTAAGGCAGAATTTGTTTGGCAGTGCGGTGGGGACACACCGGAGCCGTCACACAGCCCTTGACAGCGCGCCCCTCCCCCCCAGCCCTGCTCCATTAATAATCAGGGACTCCAAACGAACTCCGAGCGACAGCCCTGTGGAGAGGGGGACACCGCTAACCTCAGCATCTCAGGCCCTCACACACACACACACACACACTCAACATGTCGGAGAAGCGGATGACTCGGACAGGAAGGGCTGGCTCACAAAGGGTGCAGTGATTGGCCAGGGGCTCCACACTGACACTGGAGAAGCAGCTCAGAGTAGTTTTGAGAGGCGTAGAGGAAGCAGATAAATAACTGAAGTATAACTGG
Source organism: Gymnothorax javanicus (assembly GCA_029692085.1). Classification (NCBI taxonomy): domain Eukaryota; kingdom Metazoa; phylum Chordata; class Actinopteri; order Anguilliformes; family Muraenidae; genus Gymnothorax; species Gymnothorax javanicus. The sequence continues at coordinate 129,294,390 of CM056198.1, read as the reverse complement.
AGAGGGTGTCATTGTACCTCAGCGTAAGAGCTGACAGGCAGAGAGCGTGTGTGTGTGTGTAACGCGATATTGATAGATAATTACGCTGCAAAATTTCAGTGAACGCCTGGGGAGGATAAATTGCGTTCCGCTGGGGGGGGGAATCGATAGAGGGGACGTTCATTTGAATTAGAGAAGAAAGCGTAAAGGTCACTTCATTCTTTGCAGAGTTGTTGTATTTACTCAATTTCTGCTTGTTGTACTGACTCAATATTTACTCGCTCTAATGGCCATCTGAGCCGAATAATGCGGGTGTGGGCCTGCAGTAAGGCCCTGCCCTACACCCTGTTCCCAGGCCTAGATAAAGCCTATCCCAGGCTCCTGGTGGTAGACTGCGTGACTGAGCTAAACGCGTCTGTTAGCAGGAAGTCTGGCACCTAGACCAGGACCAGAATTAAAGGTGCGACGTCCCACTTATCACGTCGATAAACATTTATATCCAGCTCGCAGATGCTGAGTCAAATCATTTCTTTTTGTCCAAAAATTATATTCGATATGAATTCATCACATCAACTCGAGATTGTTTTTAAGGCAAAAAAACTAATGTCTCCCCCCAGCCCAACGCAGCCGCCCCTCATTGATGCTCACAGACATTTAGGAAGAAATTAGAAAAGTTTAGAAAAGTTAATAACCTCAGAATAGTAAAAGGCACACTGCACGACCTGATGCAAATGATGTGTGCAAATTTTCATGGAAATATATCAAACTGTTCAGTGTTTCCCATACATTGACGGGACTATGGCGGACCGCCATAGTCTAATTTCCCCCGCCATAGTCTCAATATGCGCAATTGCCGCGTGTTGATCTAACATGCGAACGTTTGAAAAAAAAAAAAAAAAACCCGGAAAAATAGGAAAGGCACTAGAAGACCCGGAATTTGCGCAATTCAACTCCCCGTCAAAAAATGGAGAATAATCTCTCCCCCCTCCCCCAACAAAAAGGGAAAATGTCCCCCCGCAACAAAATGACAATCATCTACCCCCCGCTCAACAAAATGACAATCACACCCCCCCCAAGACATCGGTCTGCCTGCAAACATGTGCCCCCATATTCTCCAAAAATTCTGTGGGAAACACTGCTGTTTCTGAGTTATGGCCGGAAATGGTGGGAACGCTGACGAAGACGCGCGCGCATAACCGGACAAACGCTTCCTGGGGAAGACATAATTAAACAAGTAATTTGAAGGAAAATGGCAAAAGGCACATCTTCATGCCATGTTGAACGTGTGTGCAGTGACTGGGGCAAATATCTTAATTGGTTTCTGAGCAACAGCCTCAAAACGAATCATACCCCCATTTAAAGACTAAGTCCAAACTGTTACCATGGAAACAAGAAAACTTAAGAAAGCAATTTTAGCAAAAATAGTTAAAAGGCACATCTACATACAATTTTGAAAGAGTTTGCTAGGTTTGATGTAAATATCTCAAACGGTTTCCGAGTTACAGCCTGGAAACAGTGGGAACGCCGACGCGGACACGGATGGGAAATTGTACAAAAATAATATGTGACCCATCCCTCCTGGGGGGAGACTAATGAAAACAATTCCCTCTCCTGTTCTTTCTGAGATATTACATACAAGGGTTCCTACCTCCAGTAACACTCTCTTTCACTTTAACTCTTTTTCACAGATAAAATACAGAACTGGACATCAGACAGTTAAAGGAACACTCGCCAAAACTCACCAGCTAAGACTAGCCAGCACCAGACCTGAGAATTCCAGCAATCCATCGCAAAACCTGCATGATAACAGTCATGGAAAACCGCAATCCACCTATTATCCCAGTCTAAAGAGGTCCTTCACTCTGTTTGAAGAAGCGCGTCAGCGTTTTGCCCAGCACAATAAATAAATAAAGCCGGGATTATTTGGAAGGTGGCTCTTTATTGCCGTGAGAGCAGCAGGCCACTCTGTATTGTCATGGGAAAACACGTCAACATCAGTCCGGCGTTTGAAGAACGCTAATACCAGCTGTCGAGCGATCATTGCAATGGGGTTCTCATCGGTCTAAATGCGTATTGAATAATACCACACACAGCCAACCCAGTAGACAAATCACGTCACAAGCAATCCGTGTAACAGGTGCTTACAAACTACAAACTGCCAAGCAGCGCTATGAATGTATTATTCATCACTGGTCAGGTATTAAGACTGACAGCTTGACATTTATGATGCTGCGAGAGCCAGCTTCCCATCACAGTATGATCAGCGCCAGGCAAGTGGCGCACACAAAGACCAGAGCATTGAGCAAACCTGGCGACCCATCGCAGGGGCGGATTTTTGATGAAGAACGACGGGACAGTGTCAGGCTTTGGGGCAGGGCGGCAGGCCGTTCACAGACAGGGTTTTCCTCACCAACTATAGCACCTCTGAACTCCCAGGAGCTCAGATACATGACAGATTTCAAAAACTAGTTTCAAAAAAAGCTGAGGGGGATAGCTCTGCGGTCAGGTGGAGTCGGGTCGGGGGTGTCGTACCTTGTTGTCGGAGTTGGCCTCCCAGTAGATCAGCTCGTATTTGGTGATGGGGTCCTGCACAGGCCAAAGCCAAGACAGCATGATGCGAGTATCCAGCTCGACTTCAGCCTCGAAGCTCGACGGCTGGGCAGGAACTGCGCACAAAACAGGACAATTCAGTACAGCAGCCGCCTGAAGACACCATCTGACCAGGCTATCCATCCATGCTAACACACTCGCGCACGTGCGTGACCCCGGGCCGCACATGTAAGATAACCTCACCTGGGTCCACCCACGCCTCAACCTCACCTGTTTAAAGCTTCACTCTGACTCTCTGTGGGTTACAGAGATGCACCTCAAAATTCCCACTAAAGGAACCTCTCCCGGTGAATGATATGTTTGAGCAAGTAATTCTGAAGAGAACGCAATTTTCTTAAACATTAATGACCTGGGAAATTAATAGATCAGGGAGAAAATTTTGGAGATGTAGCCCATTAGATGTAGATAACTGGAGGGCTAGATGTTGAAATCCAGTTCTGAGGAAAATCTGACTGAGGTGTAGAGGCAGCCGGCTTTCCCTGAACCAACCAGCAGGTGGCAGTGTCTGGCTCAGAGATCATTACATTACAGTGGTGTCGCTAACGCTGTGTTTATGACCTGCGTTTATGTTAAGGTATGAAGCTTTCCAAATACCCGCAAAACACGATGTTAACGACAGCCCCATATATTCACGAACGCTAGGCTAACAGCTGCCCCACTAAGATGACACACTACGCTAACTAGTGCCCCTAATAAGAGCCCATCCCAGGTTAATAACACCCCCATGCATCAGCGAACGCTAGGCTAACCACAGCACCAAATATGAGTGAATGTTAGGCTAATGACTACCCCTTATAGGATCAAACAGTAGTCTTAACTGCTGCCCCATATCAGAGGGAATTCAAGGCTTAAGACAGCCTCAAGCATGAGCAAATGCTGGGCTATCAGCTGGCCCACATAAGGGCAAGTGCTAGGCTAACAACAGCCCATACATGAGTGAACGATAAACTAACGGCTACCCCATATAGAAGCGAATGCTAGGCTACCGGCTGCCCCACATAGCAGTGAAAGCTAGGCTAACAAGGACCTCATATAGCAGTGAAAGCTAGGCTAACAGCGACCCCATATAGCAGCGAATGCTAGGCTAACAGCGACCCCATATAGCAGTGAATGCTAGGCTAACAGCGACCCCATATAGCAGCGAATTCTAGGCTGACAGCGACCCCATATAGCAGCGAATTCTAGGCTGACAGCGACCCCATATAGCAGTGAAAGCTAGGCTAACAGTGACCCCATATAGCAGTGAAAGCTAGGGCAACGGCGGCCGTGCACAGGATCAAACACTGACTCCTGCCAAGGCTACTCACCCCCCTGCTGGGTCTTGACCTGCAGCACGTCGGATGGAGGCCCGTCGCCCACGGAGGTGAAGCCCAGCACGCGGATGCTGTAGGTGGTGTCGGGCACCAGACTGGAGATGGTGGTGAGCCGGCTGTCGTCGGTATTGTGCTTGAGCCAGGTGCTGAGCGGCGCGGAGTGGCTGGTGGTGTAGTAGACGCGGTAGCCGCGGATCTGGCCGTTGGGCTCCTCGGGCGGCTCCCACTGCACCAGCATGGTGCTGCCGCTCAGCATACGCGCCTGGACGTGCAGCGGCGGCGACGAGGGCGCCTGCTCTCCCGTACGAGCCTCCACCGCCTCGCTGGGCGGCCCCCGCCCAATGTTATTTACCGCCATGGTGCGGAACTCGTACTCGGAGTACGGGCTCAGGCCGCCAATGCTGTAGCGCGTCGTGGCGACCCCGTCCACTTCCTGGAAACCGTTCTCCGAGGCCTTGGCCTTGTACTGGATGACGTAGTAAGACACGGGCTCTGGGTTCCCCGAATCCCAGGTCAGGGTCACGCTGGTCGCCGTGGTCTCTGTCACCATCAGAGAGGCTGGAGGCTTCGGTAGGGCTGGGGACGCGGAGGACAGAGAATATCGTCGTGAAAAATACACCCCCTGAGGAATACGGCCCACCCCAGCCCAGTGCACCCGGGAACCAACTTCAGTTCGAAGGTCAGAGCTCTGGTCACTGGCAGGCGTATGCCTATAGCGGACGTGCTTTGAGCACGCTCTAGTAAAATGCTAAAGCAATTTATTATTAGTAAGAATTCTTCATCTTTTGGGAAACGTGCCATACAGCTGCATTTTTAGCAAAGTAAAACAACTTGGGTTTTGCAGCTGAATGCTGAATACAATCTGCAAAGGTTTTAAATTTCGATCGAACTGTCACACACTATAACAGCCGTCACTCCAGTCTCCACGAAACAGGCAGTTGCTTAAAATTGTAGGGTCAGAATTGCAAGGAGAACCGTATTCCACATGACACCAGGCACTTTTTAAAATTGTAGTATTTTCTGAAGGATATCGTGTCCCCTGCTTCCGTTTCTGTTTCAAGTTACTGTTCGTGTTGAGTGATTTGAACAAAGTTAGGGGAAAAAATGATATTACATGATATGAATGATATTAGGGACCGCGGCACCTCTCTTGTAAACATAGCGAGAGCACAACGGCTCGACGCGAGCTTAGCAAGCCCATTTCCGTAGCGTAAGCACCACCACAAGAGAGCAGGTGGGCGCTGATCAGCCAATCAGGCCTCCAGAGCTCCTCCCACAATCCGCCGCGATTGCGGTCCTATGGCTCCAATCTATCAGTCACATTTTATTTTACAAGAGGCTCTTCGTGGAGAGACTGTCGCCGAACACATAACCTTCACGGCGCCCTGTGCCGTATATAAAATTCTGACTACTTAAGTCATGGTGGATATACAGCAAAAAAAAAAATCCATGTTCTTTTTAGCAGAAAGTACATTTCCCCCACAGTGAAAGCGATAAAATCAATGAGATCTGTTTAATCTGTGCTGGATTTGACGCAGCGAGATAAATCCGACCTGGGGAGTATAGTAAGAGTGTATTTTCTGACATCACTCATGATTTTCTCAGGAGAGAGCCTGTAATTTCCTCTCGATCCCTTCGGGCGTCAACCAATATAGTAATATACACTTCAAGAGCGAGGTCTCACTCCTGTATTTTGGTTAGATAAAGTAATTGAGCAAACAGGAGCGGAGATAAGCAGCCACAAACGAACACGATTCTCAGCATTATCAGTTATTAGCTGGTGAAGCCGGGGGGAGCCCCGCGGATAGCAGGGCTGCTAAAATCCCATCTACCCGTGCATCACACCTACACGCCATACGCACAGACAGCAGAGGCGGCTATGCGTGCTGCACGACCGAAACATCTTCATTCTCTCTCCTGCCTCTTCGTGTTAGCAAACACCACTGTCTTTTTTCTCCTCTCAGATTTAGATTTTTGTAATGACTATGCTTAGTTGGCAATACATAACGCGGCCTGCGATGAACTCCGGAAAATGTGGCAGTTATTTGCATATACTATTTTTAAACGTCTCAGGGTTTTGGTTGCAAAACAACACTTGGGTTTCCTTGCGACTGAACACAAACGTGAACAAAAAAGCGACTTTAAACGGCAGAAAATGAGAGTGCGGTCGACGGGCGGCGATCCCGAGGTCTGTGGTGGGAACGGGGAGTGTTCGAGCGGATGCGAGGAGGTGCGGTCGATACGGGTGAAATCGCGCAAATGCAGGCGGCCACAGAGACCGGCAGCAGCAGGGTCGCCTCTCAAAGCCCGATGAAAACGGAGGCTACGCCAAACATCTGGACAACTTAAGCTGCTTTTCACGGACGGCGAAGCGAATTTTTTCGCGACGACAGATTGCATTCAAAGTCAACGCAAAGACGCGAATACACGCAGCGTTTTTGAATGTAATCTGTCGCGGCGAAAAAATTGTTCAAGGTCCGTGTGAAAGCAGCTTTACACAGGCAATCGGGAAAACAAAATCGAAAAGACACAGGGAAAGCCTTTAATTTTCACTTTGATTTTTTTTAATCGTTCAAGGGCTCACAAGCCATCATATTTATGCGTATTTATATACAAACCAAAACCACGGAGAGCGAAGAGAAGCTCTCTTCTCTGATTTTACGAAGCACGCTGTGCTCTAATGTCTTTAGAGGAGACGGCGCCTCTAATACAGGCTTCCAAAAAGCCCGCAAGCGTTCGCGTTTTACCAGGCCGTATGTCGTCTCTCGGGAGAAACTGTATGGAGCCCCTAACAGCTGGAATAAAAATCGCGCCGAATGGGAGTGAGAGAGCGGGGGCGAGATTTGTCTTATCAGAGCTCAGACCCGCAGTGATGGAGCTGGAGGCGAGATGAATGCGCAGCGTCAGAGCCGCGGGGATCATGCGATGCGCATGCGAGCGCGGGGTATCATTAACGTTCTGACAGCTCGAGGGGCTTTTTTAATGACCGGGGAATGACTCCTCCTCTCCCACGTGTACAGACACATGCGCCCGCACGCGCGCGCAAACGCACACACGCACACACACACACACACACACACACACACACACACACACATTTCGGTGGAACTGTTCGAAAGAGAAAAAAGCCGTACTGGAACTGATAAATAGCACCTGGAAATCCCTGGGGGCAGATAACGCTGCCGCAGGAATGGCGGCCATGATAACTCTATTACTCCTTCGGCTCCGCCGCATTCCAGCACTTTCCGCACTCCGGGAACAGCAAGCGGTGCGCAGCTGCATGTTAACATCTGGGACAAAATGAATACTGCACAACTGGGGGATGTTTATATTGAAGGCCCACATCCAGCAAATTAGCTGCTCAACAGTGTGCTTCAGCTGGTGCCAGGGCTGGCAACATGGGGCTTGTTTCTATGAGCTGAAACTGAAGGCCAAGGAAAGTTCTTTACAAGAGTCGACCAATGAGAGCCCAGCCGTCATAAATACACAAAGGCCTCTGCAGCGACGCGTGCAGTGGCTGCTGGGTAACGTCCCTCTCTGTAGCCCCCCAGCGGACGGCCTGCTCTGTGCACAGGATCGATGGATGACCGTCTCTCTCCCGCACTACGTTCACACGCTTAATTTTTAATCAGCAAAGCTGCACCAGGATCGTGGATACACATTTCTGCTGAGAGACCGCACTAACTATATAAAGACAGGGCATGAGGCCATGTGTTCTCCTCGCAAAAAAAAAACGAATAATAAATAAATAAAAACTACCTCCATCTTAGTCTTGTATTTAGACATAAAATTCTCACTTCTATTAGCTTTTTCACCCCAATAAGACCAAAACAAAACAAGTAACAAGGTCAGGTAATTCAATTTACAACAAGATTTGTGGCGAGAGAGAGATCAGTTCACCATACAGTCACGCATACAGTAAATTCAAACACTCTCATCGCCCTGCTTCACTGCAAACAATAAGACTGAAGGTCTCTGAGTGACACTGAAAACAGGAAGTAGGCGGCGCTCACCTTTCACGGAGATCTGGGCGGTAGACTCGATCATGCCCAGGGAGGAGATGGCGACGCAGGTGTAGTTGGCGGACTCGCGGATGTTGGTGAGCTCCAGGACGTTGCGGCCGACGGGCATGTCGTCCTCCTTAGTGAGTTCCACCAGTCCCGCCATCCACTTCACGTAGGGCATGGGGGCCCCCACCGCCACGCAGGTGAGATTCACGCTGCCACCTGGCATCACCTCGTGATTGGTGGGGGGGATGGAGAATCGGGGGGGCACCCGGCGAACTGGAGGGAAAAATTATTTCGGTCAAATTTCCACACAGTTATTAATAAGGCAAACAAGGCATTTTTGTTCATATGCTGCATTTCATACACGATTAATCGACGGCCCAATAAATGGGCCCTTCGGTGAAGCGACTGTAACAAGGTAAAACTCCTCCATCTGCCATCGCTTTATAAATCCTGTAAGGTGATCATCGATCCCTGCACACAGATGAGCTTCTGTGTCCCTGACCTTTGACCTAATCACCTCTAAAACCTAATCAGTCCAGCTACCCTCTGTGGGAGTCACCATGTCTGGGTGAAAATCTCTCCAGCGGATATTTCTGACGGACGGCGTGACGGACAAACGCACAGATGAAGAGCCGTAAAACAGCACGCCTCCCTCCCATCATGTGCGGCGAGGCATAATTAGCGGATGTGATGCGAGAGGCTGTACGACCGTATGGGAGAGGAAACCGCCATCTTGCGCCAGCTGGCGGAGCGAGCTCTGCCACAGGTCAGTGTGGTAAAAACCAGCCCAGCAGCACCCCCTCCCCCTCCCCCTCCCGTCCCTCGAGATCCCGGACCGAGGCTCGTAAACTTGAGTTATGAGATCAGAAAAGAGGGGCGGGACTGAGATTGGGGTGCTGAGGTTACCCGGGGAACAGGGAGCGGACAGCAGGGATCGGTGGGAGATCTGAGGGCTGCCGCAGGAGGGGGTTCGGTGCGCAGGACTCTGGCTCAGCGCCGTGAGCGAGAGGGAATCTCCAACGCCGATGACAGCGCCGGTGCTCCACACAGGTGCGCTCGGCAGGTGTGAGGGAGTAACGGTGGTTCTCTTCTCCGCCCGGCGGAACCGGAGGAGGGCCACATCTGGCCCTGCGGAGCTCCACATCTGGCGCGGCTCACCTGGGGCCCCGGGGCCCCAGTGAAGGAGAGATAAGCCCTGCCGGAGCTGGTATGACCCTCCCTGGCTCCCCCTCATACAGGCCCTGAGGCGCCTAATGTTGCCATGGAGACGCAGACACCCACTGACATGGGTGAGGGAAAGATCACGCCAGCGTGTGCTCTGAGGGTTAATGAGGTTCGGGTGGTGCGGACAAACCAGAAAAACGGGACTGCAGAGGCGAAACCCTCGCCCTGTCCCGCTACCGCAGCACACACACCGCTTCATATTTATTTACAGGGAGGATGATTTTAGCGGCAGGGAAAACGGGACAGTGTGTGACCGAAACTGTGGATAGTAAAGGAGCTTTGGTTCTTGGATTTCTTGTGGATCACTACACGGCCACACAGGAAGCACTTTCTGATCCAATACCATCCTGTAATGACATTTACTCATTTGAACAGGAGGGCAGAGTTCCGATGCACTGATCGCTTTAGAACATCTCCATGTAAACGGTGCACACCTGTCCGATGCACAGAAGTGCTGTACAGACTCTTTCGCTGCTCGCTCCTCTCCTCACATCGACAGACGCTCATCCAGCGACTCCAAACACCAGCGATCACATCTAAACGGCACTCGCTCTGAAATGCACACATCTCCTCACTTGATTCGTTCTCCGGCAGACATTACCGCTATTTATAATCCCTGCACTCTGGCGCCGTCAGGAAAGCCAAGCAAAACAAACCGCTTTTTACTTTTATATAAAAGCGAACACGTCACACGATACATTACACGATACTCTGCTTAAAGAGGGACAAAATGAACACACTGGACCAGCAAAGCCGAAGTCTGCGTGTGTTCGACAGTAAAAATGTACCGAGTCGCGTTCGAAAGTAAGAGGACAGTAGAAGAGGCGATGAGGATTTATCAGTCAGGTTCTGACGACCCGCAGTTCATTACGCAGCCTATAGAGGAATGCAGGAGGATCGAATGACAGGGGATCATGTCTCCTCGACGTGCACACGCTGGGCTCCATCACAGCACAGTCACACTGATAGCAGAGCCGTGTAGAGCAGAGGGGGATCGATGAGCTCTGATGCACGGAGCCTCTCCGATGGCCGGGGGCAGGACACCGAATCTGCGTCTTCCAGCACTGCAGCCCCAGAGGTGTGTGTGATGCGCACTGGGAGGTCTGGGCCAGGAATCGCTCCTGAATCAGACCCCACAAATCCATTATCAGATCCAGTTCCCCTGTTTATCAGGCTCCGGTTCTGCAGTGTTATAACAGTCCTGCAGCGCAGTCCTGTCTGACCTTCAACTCAACACACCGCAGCCTGTGCACAAGATCAATCTGATTATCTTACTGTATTTATGTGTGTGCGTTTGTGTGTGTGTGTGTGTGTGTTTTTGTTTTTATATCGTGCTGGGGACCAGAATACCTCACAAAGATAGTAAAGCCTGAGAAACCATGCCTCGTGGGGACCTTTTCTTGGTCCCCATGGGTGCGAGGCTTAATTCAGGGCTAGGTTTAGGTCTAGGGTTGCTATTGGAATTATGGTTTGGTTTAGGTCTAGTTTTAAGGTTAGCTATTAAAATTAGGCTCTAGATTAAGGTAAGACCATAAATTAAGGTTAAAAGTTTGGCTGTTTTACGCCGCACGAGCAGCATGGAGGCATTTAGTGGGTTTTAAATGTTGTTTTTACGTTTGAAAAAGTGCCCTGCGGTGACTTCAATTGATTTGGATTTGTCTTCAGTGCTGTTTTTCTTTGTAACTCCAAAAGTGTTTTGAGGAAGAAAGAAACTCATGGACCCTTCAATCAGCCTTGGGGTGAGTAGATGAAGAGTGAATTTTCATTTTTGGGTGAACTTTCCCTTTAAATGTAGGTGGGGTTTGTTGCCAGGTGGTAACAGGTGCATCAACCATGTCCTTGTCAACGTCCTTGACGATTCTCTCTTGGCCAGTTAAAGGCCTGCAGTTTTTCTAGCTCCGCCTTTGAGTATGGGATGAGTGTGCTAGGTACCTCAACAGAGAGGTAATGAGGAAATGGGATGGACTGTAGCGGTTCTGTTGGTACCCTGGACACCAGCGCTGAGACAGGCAGAACAGAGTCAGGGCTGGCACTACCAACAGGATCCATGTGACAGCAGCCTCGCTAAGCTAAACACTTCCACCGACACTCGTCACCGAGATCCCTCACAAACCCTTTATAAACAGCAGAGCAGAATTCCATCCCACGAGCGAGCGAGCGAACAAACAAGCATAACGATCGGGTCCCGGCTCCCCTGTCGCTGTCAGGATATCGTCTGAACGACGTCGGAGTGACAGAATACTATTAATCTGCTGTAAATAACAGGCCTGGGGAACACGACTACATGAATCTCATTCTGCAGACACTCTCACTCCGCAGAGCAGTCACTGTTCCCGCGGACAGACCGTTTTATCGGAGCGACAGCGGAATCATGCATTACACTGTCGACAACACAAATAAACACGAGTCTGGGGTCCAGAGTCTCACCGACTCCCTGTCCAATCAGAATCGCAGTGACTTCACTGACACGCCTGATTGGTTTCAGAGGAACAGATATAATACCGAAGCCAGGGCTCTGACTCAATGCAGACTCACACTGTGGCCTGTGTTTACTGTCCAGACCAGCGCCACCTGCTGGTTATCTCCGGTGTGGGTTTAACAGGGATCCCCGTCCCAGTCCTCAGAACCAGTTAGGGCCCCCGGCAGAGCTACAACCCCATATGGCAAACAACACCAGACCAGACATGCTCCAGTTCTCATCGACATGGGGAAACATCTTTCATTTAACCAGGGTGCGCCAAGAACAATGTTTCTCTTTTTCCAGGTACGCCAGGGGAGACACGCCAGAAGGGACCCCTGTACCCGAGGAGGCACGGAGAGAAAGAGGGGGAGGCCCCAGGAGCAGTTTTGGGGTCAAGGGCCTCGCTTAGGGGCCCAATGACACAGTTCTTCCCAACTTCATTTCTCTAGATCCAGTCATGATCTCAGCCCTCCCTGAGGGGTCAGACCATCGATAGATACGACATGAGACTGACCTAAAGCTCTACTCTGCCCCCCATTACCCAGCGTTCCTAAAGGAGGGGTCCCCTCAGTCTAGAGCAGGGGCTCCGACTGTATCGGCCGACGCGATGGAGGCTTCACAACGTCTCGCGCAAGAGAATGAAACCCACTGCGTGAAATCGCCTGCTTTCTACCTCAGCAGTGAAAACGTGAAACAGACACCTGGACTGTCACACACGTGTAATACTCGAATACGTCAGCTTTTCTGGGAATGTCGGCACACTCGGCGAAGGGGTTTTCGGGATGTGAACAGACAACGTGGCGGGTGTTATCGACACCCTCAGTCTCGCCCGACAGGCTGCTGAGGTTTCGCATTATCGGCTCACGGCTCAACTGCCAACCCGCTGGAGTGACATCACCCACCCCTCCTGTGCCCGTCGGCGATGTGCCAAAACTCCCCCCTCTCCGGTTACAGCCAGGCGCCGGAACACACTCTCCCCACAGGGGGCTCATTCATTACCGCCCCTTGGCTGCCGCTGGGGTAAGGTTTCGCCTCCTAACCGCTAGTGTGCTTCTTTGTAAGGCAAGAGGGGGTCAGCGAGGCCTCGTATGGCATTACATCATGCCCACTTGACGAATAGGGACCACTGAGAGAAGCCGTGATCCGATCGTCCTTCTGAATCTTTCAGCAGCCCGCAATCTCCTCTCGCGAATCTGCGTGGGGATAAGTCCCCTTTAATTGGCGCACTTAATTCTTTTACAATTGGCGACTGGAGAAGCAAAAGGCAAGATGGAGGGTCAGGGCGCGATGGGAAAATGGCCGACGGTCTTCATCTTCTCCCGCAAACGCGGCTGACCTGCGTGTCCCGAGTGTGAAGCAGCGGAGCCGCGACTCTGCTTTCCGTTTGACTGTAAAGAGGACAGGCAAACACTTTTAATCCCCCCGTTTCCTCGCCGAGCAGACGAACGCTCTCGCTTCGCCGAGCAGCGCCTCAGCACAGCGCCCCTGCTGCCGCGATTTAGGCTCCTCCTCGTCACCAAAATCAAAGCCAGCAGGAGAGGATGAGAGAGGGCGATAATATACGGCCTCCAACCACAATTCCCCTCCCAGAAGTCTAACTCCACACGGGCAAATCAGCAGAAAAAACATCCCGGAGATTCAACAAATCTTTAAGGGCGACCTTTCCGAAATGAAAATCAACACTGCCGCGGAGAGCACTTGGCGCTTTGAAGTCAGACAATGAGGCCTGGGGGCTAATTATTAACATCAGAAAAAAACATTGGTGGCAAAAACAGTTTTTAATGTTTCACAGCTTACTTTCTTTTGCAAGCCTATGATGACAAATTGGTTTTTGAATATGAAAGTAGAAGGGAAAGATTTTCTCGCTCACGTCCCCCGCAGAGGCGACTCTTCTGAACTCAAACCTCATTGTGTTTTTAGAAAAAGGACTAAAAAATTTGCACCAAGTCCTGGAGTAAAGCCCAGATTATAATACCAGGCCTGTGGGGCTACAGTCATGTGACTCTGTCCTCGCATGTAAATATGCCACCTGAGTCCCATTCTTCACACACAATTAAATCAACTTCTGCCAGATTTAACACTAAAAGACACAAAAAGGCACTGTGGAAGGACAATAAACGAGAGATGCGCCTGTCCCAGATGGGACAAAGAGATTACCCACCTACCCCCCACCAATTCGACTGAAGTAGCCATTATCATATACTGTGCACTCAAATTATACCCCCAATACTGACTTTTCCAAGTCGAAAAATGATAAAATCTCCATGAAAATGCATCAGATCACTTTGAAAATCGCAGGTACACAGGCTCTCGTGATATCATTGCATGCTACGTTTGAAAAAACAAATCCCCCGAGTGTTTTAGGAAAAATGCTCCGGACAGAAGACGTATAAGATGATTCTAATGTATCCATTCACAGCAGACTGCAGAGGGAGTGATATTACTGTGTGACTCCCCTCTGTCCTGTGCAGTGAGACAGTACCGCAGCGGAGGTGTTTGGGGAGAAAAGCACAGCTTTGCTCAGCTGTAATTTGGGACGACACCGTCCCTCAGGGACAAAGCAGAGCCAGAACGCGGCTTCATTCGCTGGCGGTCTGTAGGTTTGCTCGAGCCCGCCAGGAAACTGATTCCGCTGGTACCGAGTGCCGGACTCCGCCCCACAGGAAGCTGACAGCGACGCGGTGACACATCTCAGCGCTCACACCTCCGTACAGTGGCGAGGCGGTTAATTGGGCGCTGAATTAGACCCAGCGCATCAGGGGAGAGACAGAGGGAAGGGGAGGTGCTCGGCGCCAGCGGGGTTCGCTAAACCGCACAGAACATGAGGACAGGATGGTCGCACACAGTGATGCAGAGATAACGAGAGGGCGATGTGCTGCTGAAAACTCCAACTAAGACCAGCTGCTTCTCCGAGCTTTCAGATGTATAACAATGAGCACTTATGAGGGGGAGCGGCCGGTGAAGGCAACACTATAGCTGAACAGAGCTAATTCAGATGGTGTTTACACTCGCTGCTGGTTTAGGCTGGTCAGTGGATGGTTACACTGGCTGATTGTATAGGCTGGTCAGTAGATGGTAACACTGGCTGACTGTAAAGGCTGGTCAGTAGATGGTTACAAGGGCTGACTCTATAAACTGGTCAGTAGATGGTCACACTACCTGACGGTATAGGCTGGTCAGTAGATGGTCACACTAGCTGACTGTATAAGCTGGTCAGTAGATGGTCACACTAGCTGACTTTATAGGCTGGTCAGTGGATGGTCACACTAGCTGACTGTATAGGCTGGTCAGTAGATGGTTACACTAGCTGAATTTATAGGCTGGTCAGTGGATGGTTACACTAGCTGTCTGTATAGGCTGATCAGTAGATGGTTACACTAGCTGACTGTATATGCTGGTCAGTAGATGGTCACACTAGCTGACTGTATAGGCTGGTCAGTAGATGGTTACACTAGCTGAATTCATAGGCTGGTCAGTGGATGGTTACACTAGCTGTCTGTATAGGCTGATCAGTAGATGGTTACACTAGCTGACTGTATATTTGGTCAGTAGATGGTTACTCTAGCTGACTGTACAGGCTGGAGAGTAGATGGTTACACTAGCTGACTTTATAGGCTGGGGGGTAGATGGTTACACTAGCTGAATTTATAGGCTGGTCAGTAGATGGTTACACTAGCTGTCTGTATAGGCTGATCAGTAGATGGTTACACTAGCTGACTGTATATGCTGGTCAGTAGATGGTCACACTAGCTGACTTTATAGGCTGGTCAGTAGATGGTTACACTATGGTGGACAGTGGTTGAAAGCAGAGCTAACAGCAGCTTAGACTGGAATTTTCAGCAGGGACACAAATTCAGGGAGAGAAGGCACAGCACTGTTGGGTGGGGGGCGGGGGGTCACAGGCGGGATGGGGGGCAGGATTCATGCACACAGAGTCTCTGAGGGAGGGGGACGGGGGGCTGGGGAGTGATGGGGCCTGGTGTAGGAGGGTAAGATGCGAAAAAGACCAACCTTCTCGCTGATCTGGGAGGAGAGTTTGTGGAGAGACATTTGTGATGCGGTGAAGATGGGCGGAGTGAAATGTTAAAGACAAAACAGGAGAGACACAGAGAGTGAAACAGCCATGATGGAGAAAACATCGTGTATGATTCACAAATATGCACACCATACACACTGAGACAACATAAACACACACACACGCGCGCACACACAGAGGCCACACACCAGGAGCCCAGCAGAATAAAGATGGCGGACAGTCTGGTCCTGAGGACTCCTCTGCATCACTGTACCCAGGATTCCCAGCCTCCCTCCCCGCCCAGCCGCTAACGCTGCCCAACACAATCCCGCCATCGCCTTCCCCGCACTGCTGCAGGACACCACTACAAACGGGCTCAACGAATCAGTCATTCACTCCACACAGCACTGAACACCAGCGCTCACCCGCGGCCTGCTCCAGGATACCTGCTGCGCAGCCACAGTCAGGATGGAAACACAGATCTGAACACAGGTTAGTCAGGCCGGCACAGGGAAACACACAGCACAGTCGCACAGTCTCACACATCATCATCGCACAAACAAACCCCACATCTGCATGTTGATGATGCATAAACAGTTTATTTTGTTGATGCTGTCCCAACATGCATGCACGCGTGTGGAAACACACACACATACACAAACACACACGCACACACACACACATGCAGCATAGCACACACACACACACACACACACACACAAATAAAGTGATGACGTATAGGGCACGCACACAAATACACACAAACACACATGTGGTATAGCACACAGCCACAGACACACACACACAATGTATTACATCGCGCACACACACACTCACGCACACAAACACACACTCACAGTAGCACAGCACACAGACTGCTCTCAGGCTCACATCATCCCACACAGACACTGTGACCAGTCAGATGCAGAACAAGTTCGGCAGACATCGGCTGGCCGCTTCGCGGGGGGGGATCAGCCCCTGATGTGTGAGTAGACTCACATGCACACACACCCATAAACACACACACACACAACACACATGCATGCACACACACCCACAAACACACACCCACACACACACACACACACACACATGCACGCACACCCATAAACACACACACACACAACACACATGCATGCACGCACGCCCACAAACACACATGCACACACACCCACAAACAGACACACACACACACACCTGCACACGCACACACCTGCGCACACACCTGCACACACACACACACACACACACGCATGCACACACACACACGCACACAGACACAGATACACACACACACACACACACACAAACACACAG
>CM056198.1:129237461-129272461 GCA_029692085.1 Gymnothorax javanicus | reverse complement strand
GTGAAAAACACCCCAAATGACACCAAAGTGACAAATAAAACACAAAGTGCAGGGGAAATAAACATGAGCTTATTGTCTGACAGGCAGCGGAGTGACGCTGGTGTTTGGAGAGGAGCTGGCAGTGAGCTGTAGGGGAGAGGAGGTTATCTGCGGACAGGTGACACTGTGCTGGGAGAGAGGACTGGGCTCCAGGGCGAGGTGGGGGCGGGGCTTACCTCGTACGTAGAGGTTGGCAGGGGCTGAGTAGCGCGTCCCAGCACTGTTCATGGCCACACACTCATACTTCCCCTGATCCGACTCCTCACTGTCCTCTATCTGAAGAGCACCTGCAGGGGGCGACAGGGGGACAGAGCAGAGTCAATACTGTACAGAGCTAAAACACACTCACACACACACACACACACACACGTACAAACACACACAAACACACACAAACACGTACAAACACTCACAAACACACACAAACACACTCACACAGATGCACACACACAAACACACACGCACTCACACACACACACACACACACGCACTCACACACACGTACAAACGCGCACACACGCGAACGCACTCACACACACACACACACACACACACGAGTGAGGCACGCACAGAAGCGCCAGATGCCACCCGGGGCGTATTTTGGCATGATGAGCAATGAATAATGTAACAGCAGGGCAAATGTGTTTAAAAAATGGTGGGTAATCCGTTAAGGTGGCATTACCGTTAACAAACAAGTGGAAAATATGGAAAGCCAAAGGGATCACGAATATGAGCTCCCAGAACTAATTAAGGGCTCCTCTTAGACTAATCGGCTAAAATATGCAGCATCGAGACACAAGCAGCTTTGTAGGGAGTTGCTTAATCCTTCCTGCCCTGGCAAACAACCATGGAAATACAGCTGACCAAACGAGCTTTCAAACTGAATATGATTTCAGCTCGAGGAAAACAGATGCTACCCATCAATGATCTGCCCATCCTGTTCAGCTTCCTGCCACAAGTTCCCATAAAGGCCATTCCCCTCCTGAACACACACTGCACATCCTCCATTCCCCTCCTGAACACACACTGCACATCCTCCATTCCCCTCCTGAACACACACTGCACATCCTCCATTCCCCTCCTGAACACACACTGCACATCCTCCATTCCCCTCCTGAACACACACTGCACATCCTCCATTCCCCTCCTGAACACACACTGCACATCCAGAATGGGAAAACGCAGCCTGCCAACTGCACACCAAAGCTAATTCCAGTGGAAGTCTGTCATTGGTGCCAGGGGAAATTTGCCTGCGTTCAACCATTGGCTCGCCAAAAAAATGAGGTCAGAAAGATATTAATCCTACAACACACGGGATTTACCACAGGAACACACAGATGGGGGCCTTCAAACCATAACACATGGAGATTGGAGCTAATTAATGACCTGAAAACACAGCGACAGCACAAGGAAGACAGACATTATTCTATGACTAGAGGGTAAACTTGACCAGGTAATTCCACAGTGAGCTCTAATGTGCTGCCAGTATATTGTCGACTACAGAGCTGCCCAAACCTCTTCCTGGTGAGCTACTTTCCTACAGGATTCCTTTCAGCCATCAGATTTTACATGATTCTTTGGACTCCGGATTCTCCAACTCAGCAGGTCAAAGATGGCTGGCCGCGGAGTCAGGTACGCCAATGCACAGTTCCCATGGAAACGTACAGGCATGCAGATATCCTGACAGAGGGCTAGACAGCACTTAGTCTAGTGCGCTACCTCACAAAGAAACAGGATAAAATCCCCATAAAAACAGAGAAGCCATTACCCTAGCAGCATGTAGCCTGATTGGCGAGATAAACAGGCCACACACTGCAAATAATTCTACGACTGCTTCAGTTCACCAGCTGTAATAGCCAGCCGAATCCAGCTAAAAAAAAGAACTGAATATAATCAAAGCTGGGAAAATACTTTTTGCCACCTTTAGATAAAATGGAGAATTTACTGACCTCTCACTTGCGTGTAATTGCAGACAGGGCTGCTGGTGAGAAACAGGCAATAGTAAATAGTTGAGAAAAATAAACGGAGACGGCGAAAACTGCTGACTGCGGCTAACCCGATTCCTCTCACTCAGGAGATAAAACGATTTAGCATCGCTCCACTTTCCTCCACAAAACCACCAACTGACCGCAGAGCTCCGCTGATCGCCATACGAAAAGTGAACCTAACGAATGGGCTAAAACGTCCACTTCGCTCAGACAGCCTAGAGCAAACCAGGCGGGATTTGGACAGCATGCAGACTGTAGATGTTAGCAAACACACAGTAAACCTGCATTTCAACACATCCTTCAGCCGGATAAGAGAAATGCATCATGGGTTGCATGTCTTGGTTACAGAATGTTCAGTGCTTGTACACAGTGACACACAGCTTTGGGAGATGCATGACACGCGAGATGGATTCCAGCGCGGTGAGAGACCACGAGTTTCCGAATTCCCACCAAAACTGTATAGACGGCAATGTCAACTCTCTGACAAAATGCTAAAGCCATAGTCATGTGATCATGTTATCCAAGCAGGGTAGCATACAGCCTGGTGGTTGACTGGGACGGTCGATGGTTCGAATTCTAAATGATGAGGGAAAGTCCTGGACATGTGACCCAGCCCTCTTAGCAGGGCCGTGCACAGCTTCGTGACAAAGGTGTTTGAGAGGAAAGGCTGGTGTTTCAAGCTCCAGTGTACCCACAATAAGATCACTGCACCTGCAGGGCCCCGAGCACAGCCCTTATCCCCACATCACTCCTAGAGGGACCGGCCCTTGCTTAGTCTAATCGACTGTCGGTCACTCTGGACAAAGGTGTCACCACAATAAGTGCATCCATCGAATTTAGAAATCCTTAAGACACAGAGTAAAAGGTGTATAATAACTGAATAACCACATTCAGACAGACGATTCTCACCCCTTTAAGGGACACTACCTCAATAACCTGCTCTGAAGGCTTTTGTCGAACCACCCAAATTTCCAGATTGTTCCTGGTTTCCCGTCTCGTAAATCGCAGCCTGGGCCTCCCGTCTAAAGGCCAGATCCGTCTTTGTTTGACGGCACCAATGACGAGCGATTGATTACGAAGGTCGTGAGATTGCCATGACTGCCTTCTTAATCTACCATCTCGTTTTCTTCCCTCAGCGACTCGGTGAAGCACAGATATGATTAACTCCATAAATGTGATGATTTTCTGGGTCTGGCTAAAATGCGTGCTGCATGAGTAATGCACACAGGAAATCAGGCATTCCTCGGGTGATTGCAATTAACCCCCGCCCTGATACCGGCGGAGAAGAGGCTACAGCGTATTCACACCTGGCGATCTCCTCAATCGCACTGGGGCCGAATCGCAGACCGACAGCCGCTCCCCACATCTAATCCCACTTAAGCGCTACTAATCTCATGCAAATAGAGCCATTTTAAACCTGCTAAAGTACCGTAGAGGTGGCCCTCAGCTGGCAGGACTATGGCCTCAATGCCCCAAAAGTTAATTTGCAGGATTGTTTCTCGTCGTTCCACTGCAAGCCTACACCAGCTGGACACCACCCCATACAGCAAGTAGCTTAGCCTAACCTAGCCCAGCTGAAAAAGCCCATATCAAGAAGCAAGCTTAGCCAAACCAAGCCCAGCTAAGAAACCCCCTGTAAAACAGCTAGCTTAGCTTAACCTCGCCCAGCTAAGAACCCCCTGTAAAGCAGCTAGCTTAGCTTAACCTAGCCCAGCTAAGAAACCCCCTGTAAAGTAGCTAGCATAGCCAAACCTAACTCAGCTGAGAAACCCCTTGTAAAGCAGCTAGTTTAGCCAAACCTAGCGCTGCTGGGTAACCCCGGAAAAGCAGCTAGCCTAACCTAGCCCAGCCAGGCAACTCCAACTAAAGCAGCTAGCATAGCCTAACCAAGCCCAGCTGGGTAACCACCTGTTAAGCAGCTAGCCTAGCCTAACCTTGCCCAGCTGGGTAACCCCCCGTTAAGCAGCTAGCCTAGCCTAACCTAGCCCAGCTGGGTAACCCCCTGTGAAGCAGCTAGCATAGCCTAACCAAGCCTAGCCAGGTAACCCCCTTAAGAGCAACACCGCAGGGAGATTTCTGAGTGATTTCCTTCCCATCGTAACGATGGCTGATTTGCTTGGAAGGGAACCGAAAACACACAAAACAGCGGACAGAGCGTGTGCCGACACAATGAGAGAGAGAGAGAGAGAGAGAGAGTGAAGAAAGGGAGGGAGAGACATAGCTGGATATGGGAACGCGGGGAAAGATGGAGTGACACGACATTTCAGAGCAATTTCCAGCACTCTTACCTCTGATTGGTGTACCACCTGGAGAGGTAATTTGAATGCAAATAAAATTGGAGAGAAGCGTTAGTACAAAGAGAAAAGAGGAGAAAAAAAAAAAAAAAACACAAAAGTACAGAAACAAGAACTCCGTAATTCTCCAGGCTTTTTATAACTGAAGTTTGAGCAAAAGAAAGAAAAAATGAAAATAAATTGCAATAAAGAGAGAGGCTGCACAGCTAGCAGCAACAATCTGCAGAGGTTAGTAACGAGCCAAGAGAGAATGTGTATGAGAGTCACTTAGCAGGTCAGGATGTAGCCTGCTATTGGGCGGAAAAAACCTTCTATTGAGCTGAGCAGGTCTGAATATGACCTTCTATTGAGCTGAGCAGGTCTGGATATAACCTTATACTGGGCTGAGCAGGTCTGAATATAACCTCATACTGGGCTGAGCAGGTCTGGATATAACCTTATACTGGGCTGAGCAGGTCTGAATATAACTTTCAATTGGGCTGAGCAGGCTGAATATGACCTTCTGTTGGGCTGAGCAGGTCTGAATATAACCTTCAATTGGGTTGAGCAGGACTGAATATGACCTTCTGTTGGGTTGAGCAGATCTGGATATGAGTTCTGTTGGGTTGAGCAGGTCTGGATATGAGCTCTGTTGGGTTGAGCAGGTCTGGATATGAGCTCTGTTGGGTTGAGCAGGTCTGGATATGAGCTCTGTTGGGTTGAGCAGGTCTGGATAAGAGCTCTGTTGGGTTGAGCAGGTCTGGATATGAGCTCTGTTGGGTTGAGCAGATCTGGATATGAGCTCTGTTGGGTTGAGCAGGTCTGGATATGAGCTCTGTGGGGGCAGGTTGAGCAGGTCTGGATATGAGCTCTGTTGGGTTGCAGGTCAGGTCTGGATATGAGTTCTGTTGGGTTGAGCAGGTCTGGATAAGAGCTCTGTTGGGCTGAGCAGGTCTGGATATGAGCTCTGTTGGGTTGAGCAGGTCTGGATAAGAGCTCTGTTGGGTTGAGCAGGTCTGGATATGAGCTCTGTTGGGTTGAGCAGGTCTGGATATGAGCTCTGTTGGGTTGAGCAGATCTGGATATGAGCTCTGTTGGGTTGAGCAGGTCTGGATATGAGCTCTGTTGGGTTGAGCAGGTCTGGATAAGAGCTCTGTTGGGTTGAGCAGATCTGGATATGAGCTCTGTTGGGTTGAGCAGGTCTGGATAAGAGCTCTGTTGGGTTGAGAGATCAGATCTGTTGGAGGTCTGGAGCTCTGTTGGGTTGAGCAGGTCTGGATATGAGCTCTGTTGGGCTGAGCAGGTCTGGATAAGAGCTCTGGGCTGAGCAGGTCTGGATATGAGCTCTGTTGGGCTGAGCAGGGATAGATATAACCTTCTGTAGTGCAGAACACAAGTGCACTGGGGTTCGTGCTCAGATGGGTTGAGACAGGATTAAACAGCTCAGAACTGAAAGACCTGCCCTCTATCTGCACATTCAGAAAGACAGCAGTATTGCAGAGGCCGTCTGAATCCTGTCAGCTACAGGAAGCCTTCCGCACCGGCAGGAAAAACTGCCCATAACAATAAGAATCAGCTGGCAAATCTGGGCGATCTGACGGAGGCCGAGCTCAGAGCTCAGAGCAGTGGGATAAAATGCCTTGTTTGCACTTTAAAAGCAGTTACACTCGCTTCAGTTTCGCCTCGCTCTGGCGCACCAGCCCCCCCGCTGCTCGCCTTGTTTTCCTCCCATTCTCATGCATTCATTCAGATCCTAAAGAAAACTGCAAATCCTTGGGCGTAATGAGAAGTGTTTAAATTGAAATTTCAAAGACACAAGCAGGAATACACACACACCGCAAGGGTGAAGACCCCCACGAGTAGCAAGAAAAATGCAACTGTGATTTCCTGAGCAGCAAGTCTTTAGCAAGTCCTTCAAACAATTAACACAGCCAGCCTGTTCACCCTGAGGCTACTTCAGCACTTCATTAATTCCCACATTATAGGACTTTTTTTTGTCACTCCACGAGATTTAAGAAATGTAACCGACGGGATAAAGCACAATTCCAGAGGGGATTAAAGCCTGGTAAACAGATCCCAATCCCCTAAACCCAGTTCCGTGAGGCTGCAGCAGGATTTTATGAAACGAAAATGGTAGGAGCCTAAGAGAAACTCAAGGATGATAATCCAGAGGATTTATAGAAAGAAAGATGAGATTTAACTTAGCGAAGAGGCCCTAATCTGCTCTTTTAGACGCTCTCCCCATCCGCCCGAATACTATCAGATCTTGGGGCGAGCCTGAGCCGTTTGTTTACCAGGCGCTGCACACGGTAAATAGAGCTCGATCGATCTCGGGAGGAACGGTCTGTACTCGCCCAGCACCGCCTCTGTGATTACGTGAAGCCAACTGCACCTTTTCATGTTTTATTTCATTTTTTTAACCACAGCATAAACAGAGGTCACTAACTGTGGGGAACGATAAAGGCTGTGAATTTTGTGAGGAGTTTTCATTGGTCCCCACCATCTTCAGCCCCCCCAACCCCCCCCACCCCACTCCTAAACAAATTAGCCCTTAACAAATTAAAAAATGAGCCATTACTGGTGTGCACATAAACAGCATGTGACGCGACTGAAAATCAGATTTAGCAAACCGCACTGACGTAGCTAGCCCCTTCGCTGATAAACTAAAACAACACTGTCATGGCCGAAAAATCCCCCCCCCCAACAGAACTGTACAAGGGACACAGTGAGGATCTAAAATATTTGGACAGTAATCCTCCGTGATTCACAACACACGGACATAAGGTATTTACTCTGACATCAAAGAGCAAACTGCCATCGATCGGATTGGGGATGGCAGCGCAGAGGAAAGTGTGTGTATCTGTGCTAACGCTAACGCTAACAGACCCTACACTGAATGGCGAACTGTGTGTCCTACAGCCGAGGGCTGCTGCAATATCAGAGCCAGGAGAAGTGAGCTCAGGGAGAGAGGTGTTATTAAAACCATACTGTTCTTCTTCTCTTCTGATGTAAACTGTGCTGAAGAGCACAGGTCCTCCAGGAGAGACCTCTGGTATGCTGCTCGTTTTACACACACCATCCTCAGCCGCTTCCAGAATCTTCCGGCTCAGGGAGGAGGTGTGATTTACACCTGAACACCTCCCCCCCGCACCTCTCCAAAGGGAGGCACAGCATTTGTCACCGTAATTCTTTACACACGACATAGAGTTCTGAAATTATCAGCAAGACCAACCCGGATGGTGGTAACACATTAAAAAGACATGGGCAGATGATGCTAAAGCATTTTATTTCATTTTGGTGCTGTAAGCTGCATAAAATACTGCAGCATATCAAACCGAACCCAAAGCTCAGGAGCAGCCAGTGTTTAAAGCTGAAATTCTGGGCTGTGCTCTAATGAGCCGGGCCGATTACAGCCTGATGCAAGGACAGTGAGGAGCAGGTAACGAGGGCAGACACTGTGCGCTTTAAATAAGACCAACACTGACATGTGTTTGTGTTGTCATGGTTACTGTCCAATGCCAATTAGGGAGTGGTTTGTTTATCTAAGTTTGTGCGCATGTATTTTTTTATTTTTATTGTTTAACCCCAGTGTCCCGCAGGCACACTGGAAAAACAAAAAACAAGATGAGCTCAACAAGTATCGTTAGCACGCATCTAATTTCTGTTCATAAATAATATATATAATACAGAATAATATATCAAAACTTCATTCCTAATTTCTTATCCAACTTTTTTGCTTAAACAAAACCATTAAATCTGCCAACAAGGCAAAATAATTTGACTCAGAGCAAAAACTGTCAATGGGGCCGGGAAAATTAATATGGTCAATCTGATAACTGAGAACAAGCTAATATTTCATATATTAAATGTGAAATTGCAATTGGATGTCTTGCACAAAGGTAAGAGAGTGCAGTGTGAGAGGGTGGAGGGTGTGCAGTGTGAGAGGGTGGAGGGTGTGCAGTGTGCAGTATGAGAGGGTGGAGAGAGTGCAGTGTGCAGTGTGAAAGGGTGGAGGGTGTGCAGTGTGAGAGGGTGGAGGGTGTGCAGTGTGCAGTATGAGAGGGTGGAGAGAGTGCAGTGTGCAGTGTGAAAGGGTGGAGGGTATGCAGTGTGCAGTGTGAGAGGGTGGGGAGAGTGCAGTGTGCAGTGTGAGAGGGTGGAGAGAGTGCAGTGTGCAGTGTGAGAGGGTGGAGGGTGTTCAGTGTGAGAGGGTGCAGTGTGCAGTGCGAGAAGGTGGAGAGTGTGCAGTGTGAGAGGGTGGAGAGTGTGCAGTGTGCAGTGTGAGTGGGTGGAGGGTGTGCAGTGCACATTGTGAGTAGGTGGAGAGTGTGCAGTGCGCAGTGTGAGTGGGTGGAGGGTGTGCAGTGCGCAGTGTGAGAGGGTGGAGTGTGCGCAGTGTGAGTGGGTGGAGAGTGTGCAGTGCGCAGTGTGAGAGGGTGGAGGGTGTGCTGTGCGCATTGTGAGTAGGTGGCGAGTGTGCAGTGAGAGAGGGTGGAGAGTGTGCAGTGCGCAGTGTGAGAGGGTGGAGAGTGCAGTGCGCAGTGTGAGTGGGTGGAGAGTGTGCAGTGCGCAGTGTGAGAGGGTGGAGGGTGTGCTGTGCGCATTGTGAGTAGGTGGAGAGTGTGCAGTGTGCAGTGTGAGAGGGTGGAGAGTGTGCAGTGCGCAGTGTGAGAGGGTGGAGAGTGTGCAGTGCGCAGTGTGAGTGGGTGGAGGGTGTGCAGTGCGCATTGTGAGTAGGTGGAGCGAGGTCGCTGTACCTGAGCGCAGCTGCTTGATGCGGCCGTTGCTGCTGCTGATGTCCACAGGAAGGAAGTCTTTGAACCAGGAGATCTCGGGGTCGGGGTTCCCGCTGGCGGCACACAGCATGGTGGCCGTGCGCGTCTTCTCCACCACCTTCAGCTGAGGACCCATGTCGATGGAGGGGAATCCGTGAGGCACCTGGTTCTCTGCAAAACACACGGAGCCAAACGCCTTCAGACAGGCAACATGTAACCTGGGGGCTAATGTGCACAGCTGGGACCAGCGCAGTTGTTGTTTCAAGTCCCAGTGTAGCTGTAGTGAGAGCAGTGCAGCAGTTGGGCCCTTGATAAAGGCCCCTAACTCCACATTACTCATTACAGGTTACAATTACAAATGATACAACTAATCATATGTGCGTTGTTTTGAAGCAAAGTGTCAGCCAAATAACTCTCGGAATGTGTCAGGCAGCCCCATTCGTAGACATATCAAGGCAACTCCAGGAGAGAGTAATACTCTGGGTTACCTTCTGCACTAAGACATGGTGACTCTCCAAATCTGCAGGCTCCATCACCACCTTCCTCATCACCAAAATACCCCGCAGGAGCCTCTCCAATGACCAAAGGGTGAAGACAAGGGCTGCCAAATGCATGGGTTACAACTAAAACATTGACCTCTCACATTATTTGCACAGGCTTATTTTGTATTCCTGACCAGACGGCCTGTGCGACAGTCACATCTCCGACAGCCGATAACCTCGCTCCTGATTACAACTCTGGCTGGGCAGATTTGACTCGCGCTAAATCTGGCAACCCCACAGAGACGACAGGTCCCGCAGTGTTCGAGCTGTAGCGTTAGCCTAGCGCTCACACAGTGTTTACGCTCTGGGGAATGGCCCAGGGGCAAATGAGCATATGCAACGAGCGAGAGGGAGAGAGAGAGAGGGAGAGAGAGGGGGGGGAGAGAGAGGGAGAGATAAGAATGGGGGGGTAGAGAGACAGAGAGAAAGACGGGAGAGGGAGAGAGAGAGGGGAGGGAAAGAGGGAGAAGAGAGGGAGAGAGAGAGAGAGAGGAGAGAGAGAGATAAGAATGGGGGGGAGAGAGAGAGAGAGAGAGGGGAGGGAAAGAGAGGGAGAGAGACAGAGAGAGGGGGAGAGAGAGGGGAGGAAAGAGAGGGGAGAGAGAGAGAGGGAGAGAGAGGGGAGGGAAAGAGAGGGAGAGAGACAGAGAGAGGGAGAGAGAGGGGAGGGAAAGAGAGGGAGAGAGAGAGAGAGAGAGAGAGAGATAAGAATGGGGGGGAAGAGAGAGAGAGAGCGAGAGCAGGGCAATGAAAGAATGTGCAAAGAATTTCCCTCATTGACTTGGGAGGCGCAAGACATCAGCAGCTATCCATTTTACGGCCAAGTTAAAATATTAATTTGATGATTTGATCAAAACAGAGATTTTCGCGCTCCCAGCAACACTCGTTATGTCCAGGTTGTGAAATGAACTGTCCAGAGTCGATGCATCCTGAGGTGTCTTTGAGAGTTATTCCTTCAATTAAGAAAAAGAGCGAGTGAAGTGTAAATTTTCAGCTCTCGCTGCATTAGTGTTACTTGCGTAATGACCGAGCAGAGAGAGCTGATGCTGTATCTGCGAGTCTGACCGTGTACAAGTGCGAGGGACGGATCAATGGGGCTCGACGGGCGAACACAGCGTCGCGGCGATGGATCGATGCATCCCGAACGGCGGGCTGGCAGGTCGGTCGTATGTGAATGCCAGACGCAGGATCGATGGGGGCGGCGTCTAATGTCGAGCGACGCCGCGGGGATCGTTAAGACTGTAACTCCGCACAGGAAGAGCCAATAAGAACACGGTGTCAGTCTCCGAGGCTGTCAGTAAACTGCAGGGAGCCTTTCATCACCGACCTGACAGGTGGGGTAGGGTGGGGGGGCGTAGGCCCTCGGGAGAGTAACGACACGTCGAGTCGGGCGGGTCTAATCACGAGCGCTCAGAGACGCACGTGATCCCACCCACATCTGTCTCTCCAGGGGAAACAGATCAACTGCGACACCAAGTCCCATCAACCTGTGACACCCAAGAAAGATCCGGAAAAGGCTCTCGCCCCCAACCACACACACCTGTATTGCCTGAACGACTGGAACTTTACTTCATAATACCCTGACTAGTAGAGAATAATAACAATTATGATTTGTTTTTTTTTTCAAAATTGCTTCGTTTTCGTCCTCTCGTCATAAGCGAGGTCCAGACGAAATTGAAATAAGCTGGCTCTCGAGGCATAGTAAAGCAATGTCAGCGTCTGGGACATAATGACCCCTGATCCATAGTATGGGGGAGACAGGGATTCAATCAGAGATCTGCCATGAATGCATCAGAGCTTATTAAGAGCACTAAATGCAACTATTGTTGCTCAATGATGTAAGATATGAATATCAAAGCTGTTGAAAACCTATCATGTGGCGACTTGTTTAAAAGAGCTCCCTGGAGCTCTTTTAAACAAGTCGCCACATGACAGGTTTTCAACAGCACTAGATAATTAAATTTATATATATATTTTTTAAATTTGTTTCATCACTCTAAGCGTTAAAATAGGCAAAAATAGTGATCTGGCTCGTCACACCTCAGTCTCTTGTACTACTGTGTGAGGACACAATGACAGCCACAGAGAAAAGAGACCGGGGTCTGGGCTTATAAACACTTTATTAATGTGTAATAAAGAGTGTTGTAAGTGATGAATAACAGACGTGTTTCGCAGTGTCCACGCGAGAGGACGGTCCACAGGCTTCCATACTGAGCTGCAGCCGCAGGATTAACACTAAACTCTGGAGCTTTAGGAGGTCAGTGCGTCTGACTGAGGCTCCTGTGAGGCCAGAGTAAAATCACGACAGCTGTCGGGCCCTTAAGCAAGGCCCTTAACCCCACACTGCTCCAGGCAGAGTGGCCCCTGCACAGTCAAATTAACGCTAATTGGCTTAGGAGAGAAGTTTTAACTAAATAGTGGTAACGTTAGCGCCGCATTCCACCGCCCCGGATGCCAGACGTGAAGCGGTCAGCGCCTGGATTCGTTCACCAAGGTGACACCTTCCACTTGGCAGAGAGCAGGCCGGGTAACCATGGTAACAGCGGAGGGAACGAGTGTAGCGGAGGGGCGGGCAGGAGAAGTTGAGTTTCTGCAGCCAAACCGAAGCGTACTGGCGCCTTCTCTCCGCACACGCTGGGCCGACGCACTGCAGCGGCGAGACCGTTAATCTAACGGCGATGCAGCTAAACGCCAAGCTAAACCTTCCTAAAGGCCCTGCGATCAAGTCAGACCCAACACTCACACCCCGAACAGGAAGACAAACACATGGGAGCATCAATCAGGGGTCAGATCTGCAGAGCTTATTAAAGGAG
This sequence comes from Gymnothorax javanicus, assembly GCA_029692085.1. Taxonomy (NCBI): domain Eukaryota; kingdom Metazoa; phylum Chordata; class Actinopteri; order Anguilliformes; family Muraenidae; genus Gymnothorax; species Gymnothorax javanicus. The sequence continues at coordinate 129,260,031 of CM056198.1, read as the reverse complement.
GGTCTACTGTCATCAATGAGGTGTGTCCAACTCACAAACGCAAACACCTCACACACACACACACACACACACACACACACACACACACGACGCAGCGCACACACGCTCACATTCGCACACTCATACTCACTCATTCACACACACACACACACACACACGCACACACACACACACACACGCACACATAGACACACGCGCACACACTCACATTCGCACTCACTCATTCACACACACACACACGGATACACGCACATACACACACACACGCACACAGACATGCGCGCACACACTCACATTCGCACACTCACACACACATACACGCATACACTCACATTCGCACACTCACTCCTTCACACACACACACACACACATACACGCACACGCACACACACACACACACACACACACACACACACACCGCTCCTTGCTCTGCCTCTATAGGTGTGCTGAACCTCACACAGGCTCTCAGGAGGATCAGGCACAGACACCTATAACCTTTGCCATCAGGAATTCAGTTCCGGACTGACTTCAGTCATTATTTTACAGTCAGTAATGGGCTGAGCACTGCTCGGTTGCGTCATTACCCATAATCCTCAGCGCTACAGAACACAAAGAGTACAGCATGTGCTAACTGCAGCGACCATTCAGTTCTGTTAGCCTGATGGCTAATGCTAGCTCCTGACGCGTCTCTAATAAACCGCCTGCGGCGTACATTCTTCAGGGGGGAGGACACTCCTGGGGAAAGACAGCTCTTGTGTCCCTTCCGAAACACCACAGTCACACACATCGGAAGAGACAGTGGGACCAGCTCCAGAACAGTTCTCACGCGAGCCCGCGGCTCTCCCCTTTCAAAAGCACAAGTCTGGAATATTTTTTGACGCTATACTGGCTGCTTAGCAGTGCTGCACATGTGATGCATTTATACCAGCGCTGTGGTTAGTGCTGTGCTGTGTGCGCACTGAGGTTTACAGTATATTACAGTTAATTAAACCCAGCAGCGTATTCTGAGCAGAGGCACCGTACCAGGCTGCTAACGGTACTGGCGAGACCCGAAGCGCCGCTGTTTCCCGGCTCACTGACGCAGTGTCACATTAATGTATATTTAATGCACGTCAGCGCGGCCTGGTCAAGCGCGCGACCGTTAGCCTAATAAACAGCGTGTGTAATGAGCGACCTGTGATTCATCATTAAAGCCTAATTATTTACTGATGTATGTGAGAGTGATCATCGCACCGCGCAAACAGGGGAACAGGAGGGGGGAAGAGGAGTGGGGAGAGGGGAACAGGAGGGGGAACAGGAGGGGGAGAGGGAGTAGGAGGGAACAGCAGGGGGAACAGGAGCGGGTGGAGGGAGTAGGGGGTAACAGGAGGGGGAGAGGGAGTAGGAGGGAACAGGAGGGGGAACAGGAGGGCGAGAGGGAGTAGGAGGGAGCAGCAGGGGGAACAGGAGCAGGGGGAGGGGGAACAGGAGCAGGGGAGGGTGGAACAGGAGGGGGAACAGGAGTGGGGGAGGGGAAACAGGAGCCGGGGGAGGGGGAACAGGAGTGGGGGGGTGGGGAACAGGAGGGGGAACAGGAGCGGGGGAGGGGGAACAGAAGCGGAAGAGGGAGGGTAAGGAGGGGTGGGTAAATAAATGTAAACAAGCATGAAATACTCAGATCCCCGTCACAAGTGGCTGATGTCAGGCCTGGAAACAAACGCGCTATGGAGGGATGGACAGACAGACAGCAGGACAGACTGAAGTATGAAAAGGCACATTGACACTATAAGCTGTGTACATACTGAATTTAGTAGAGAAAAATTGAACGTTTTGGGAGTTCTGGTCTGGGGAAAGAAGCGCAAGTGACAGACAGACATGCGGACGGACTGATGGACACGCGGAGGGACAGCACTCAGTCCTGCATCAGCATCCACTCGGCCGCGATGGATATTGGCGGCCATTTGTAGGCCTCCTTGCAAAGCACAGGAAGTTCCGCCCAGTGCTGAGACAGACAGGTGACCGACCAATCACAGGCAATCGAGGTTTCCTCAAAGTTTTCTTTCGATGAATCACATTTTCTGAGATAATTTTTTTACACACAGACGTGGCAGTGCTCTCCGGGGTACTGACATGCACAAACGTCCGGAGGGTTCCACCAGGCATTTTCTGTCGGAGCTTCCGTCATTTTTGGAAAGCCTGTGCAATGATGCACAGAAATAATGGGCCTTTCTGAAAGGAGATCTCGGCCATCGCCGCGCAGAGCTAATCCTCTGTCACATTCCCCAGACGGGATGTGGGCCGCATAAGCACACATTCACTGCAGAGGATCCCCGCCCACCATCACCATCCTCACTTCCTGCCCACGGAGAGGATGAGGAGGGAGGGAGGGCGAGTCATTATTTACTGAAGTAACGCACTCACAGAGTGAACACATCCCTTCAGCGAACACAGGCATGCCGAGACTTCAGACTAAGACCTGCGGAATCCACATCTCTGAGACTCGATGACAGGCTACAGTCAGACCGACTGACACGTCGCCACCCAGCATCCATCATCGCTCGCTGACTAACATCTGATAAACCCCGAAACTGCATTAGCCTCATTCTTTAGCCGAGCTCAGTGCTGACACACGCCATTCTCCTCTCTCCCTCCCACATTCGATACGCTCGCTGAAAGAATGTGACCGCGGTGAGAGCATGTTCACGTCTTCGCCATCCGGGCAGCCGTTTGTCGAGAGGAATCACCGTATCGCCTGAAAAATGGGCCCGCACTGTCACGACGGCGTGTCGGAATTTCTGAAGACGCAGGAATTAGCAGCTCCCGCCATCTTAGCTGCACGTTAAGAGCGTTAGCGCCCTCAAACTCCCGCGTGCACATGAGTACACAGCTCTCACACGTCTGTCTCGTCAGGTACTGACCATCCGTATGCGTTCAGTCTCACGTAAACCTCACCCTTCACACTTCAAACTGAGTCACGAGTAGCTGGTTTAGTTATCTACAACAGCGTAAGTATGAAAAAGGGGGAAATAAAAAAATAAATAAATAGTGTGGCAGCTTGTGAAAGTGTTTTGTGAGCGTAGAATAGAAGCGCGGTAAGTTGTGCGTTCGGGAGCAAAGCGTTCTGACAGCTGGTGACAGGCGGAGAGCACATGATCGTTTTAATTCCGCTCAAAAATCGCTCCTGACCCCTCTCCTCCAGGACCACACTTTCAATCATGTCAAGATTAATGGCCCCTCAGAAAACTCCCCTCACATTTACATTCCTCAGCGACTGGCGGAGCCGCTGCAGACGGCAGTTTGAATTTAAACAGCAGCCCCACGCGGGCCACACCCATCGGTCGCTCAGACGAGCTGCGATGAGGGGAGGTGAAGCGTCTTCTAGCAATCCGGCGGCCATTTTCTTAGAAAGGAGAGAAACATGAGATGTCTGGGTGAACTTGGAAGGGGAGGGTGTGTGTGTGTGTGTGTGCATGCATGTTCAGGCATGTTCTTTGGTTGTGTGCGTGCGTAAAAGCAAGCATGCACATGCATGTATGCACATGAATGTGTGTATGTCTCTCTCTGTGAGCGCTTCAGACTGCATGTGTGCGTATATGTGACAGTGCTTGTGTGTTTGTGTCTGGGCGTATGTGTGAGAGCTTATGAATCAGTGCATGAGTGCATGCGTGTGTGTGTGTGTGTGTGTGTGTGTGTGTGTGTACGTGTGCATAGCAGTGTGAGCCAGCTCGGGGAGTTCTGCAGGTGAAGCATGCAGTGACAGGACGGATAGAGTCGAACACAAAGCGCTGTAACGCTTCACCAGACGAGGTGATAAAATAGCGTCTCTAAAGCAGCTCCGACCTGTCGCTCGCAAACCCCTCCCTCAGCACCGACTCCGCAGCGAGGTAAACCGACGGCACCAAGACTAAGCGCAAGTCAAGATGTGTGAAGACATTTCCACCTGTCCACAGAAAGATAAAAGAAGAAGAGAATAAAATGGTAGCTCGGGTGGCCAGGCCGCAGACACATCTGTAACTATGAGCCCAAAGCATGATGGGAAGGAGTGAGGAAGGACAGGATCACAGGCATCAGCTGGGCGTCCGTGTTCACGCTCACTCTTCCTATGTCTCGTCACCATCAACAACCGCTGGCAACGAGCAGCGACAGCGCGGCACCCAAATCCCGCTCGTTCTGGAGCAGAGACCAGACTCTCGCGACCACTAACCCATGCTAACTTCATTACTAGCGGTGGGTGTGGCGGTAAGATGGGCTCATCAGCGAAAACACATCAGTCACAACACAAACCCCTCACTATGAGAACCAATGTGTGATGTCACAACCTGTCAGGGCGCACAAAATGGCCGCCGGAATGTGGTACAGACGTGATAAAGGAAGCAGGAAGAGAGAGAGAGAGAGAGAGATGGAGGGAGAGAGAGGCAGAGACGAACAGACACAGAGAGAGAAAGCGAAGAGGTTCTGAAGCAGCAGCAGGGCAGCGAAGCCGCAGGAGGTGTGAATTCCGCCGAGCAGCAGGTGAGCGTCGAGTCTGAGCCTCTCGAGGAGGGTGAAACGGAGTGAGGACAGGGTTAAACGCAGTGTCCTCGGGAAGCCAGCAGAGGCAGGAGTGTGTATCTTCAACTCTGCGCCATTACGCGGTAATAAACTTTATGGCATTAGTCAGCGAGCTGGGAGCGGGCCGGGCCAGAACCACACGCAGTAAAAATGGGTGTTTATTTTCCTCCACAGTCCCGGCGCCGCACAGCAAGAGTCTCTGCGGATCGGCCCGGACCGGGCGCAGTTATAACGCCACGGCGATGCGAGTGTGTGTCCGCGAGCACGGCAGGTGGTCTCGCTCTGGCAATTCTGCCCTTCTGTGTGATGCGGCCGCAGAACAAGCTGCGCTAACGAAGGCCACAGCAGTCGTTTCCTGCTCCTAAGCTCACATGCAGGGGGCGCTGGGGGGGGTTGAAGGAAAGCAGCTGTTTTCTCTGGCAGCCAGAGGGCGGGAAAATGCCCCCCCATCTTTAATGAGGAAGCTGCCCGTCACCACCAGACCCCGTCCTCCGAACAAGATCATCTGCACCCAGAAATGAAACGTTCCTCTCGCCCTTTCAAACCAGAGCCGGCCGAGTGCCTCCACACACAACACCCAGGAAAAGAGCTATCAATCCCATATAAATACGGCCGACCTTTCCCCAGAGCGAGAGAGAGAGAGAGAGAGAGAGAGAGAGAGAGAAAGAGACAGGGGAATGAGAGAAATAGACAGATGTAAAGTCATGAGACTCGGTGAGGATGACTGCTACCACACGACTAAAGAATAGCTGAAGTAAAAGGCTACAGGAGTTAAAGAAAGATCCGGAATAAAGAGGTAGGATTTTTCACGATTACATAAATCCATTAAGAAAATGGTTTTGTATTGTGGCAGCTGAACAAAGACACAAAAGCAAGAGAAGAGCTTCTAAAAACCGCTGAAGGTTTGACGTCCACGACCTTCATTTTGTGCCACTGCAGAACTACTGTTCATCTCTCCTTTAATACAGACACAGGGATGAGACATCCTCACGTCGTGTATAGCAGTGCGATGGCCCCGTCGCACAAAGCCAGGAGTACGAGGAGTACGAAACACATTTTTCAGCTGAAGAGGCCGCAGGAATTTAGCCTCTGCACTGCAGAGAAAAACACCTCACGAAGGCACGCGGTCTGGGGCGCACTGCCGAGAGCTGCGGTCAAGGTCTGCTTTGGATCTGTTCAGCTGAAGCCACAGTATTTCCATCACAAAATAAATCTCCCATTAGCAAGAGTAAAGATCAGAGTCAACACCCTCCACCAGCCTCGGAGCGTCGAAAGCTGCATTTCCGTGGAATTTCCAAGAGACTCGCTGGCAGCGTCTGACGTCACTCTCGATCTGTAAACTGACATGCAGTAGCTCTCATAATATTTTCTCTACATTCGCATTTCTAAAGTAGGATACAGGACAGAATTACTGGAAATGCTATCTCTCTGTCTCTTTCATTCACACCATTGCACAAGAAGACACGTGCTAATACACACATGCTAATACACATACCACGACAACAAATGGTTCCATACGAGATGACGGGACAGGGTCGTTTGAATTATTTTCGCTTGAAGGCGCCTCAGGTCGATGCTTGACAGTTCGATTTATGCTAATTACCACCTGCCGAACGCACTGCCACGGGAGTAACATGCTAATATACATGACAAACGTCTGAGACGCTTTTCCTACGAAAGAAAATCAAGTGTGTGCTGCATGTGCTAAATGGCCGTCAGGAAACAATTTACATGACAATGACCCAAACCACAATTATAACCTAATGAAACCACACAAATGAGTCTGATGACTCCAGACTGGGCAGCGTATGGTCATGTGCTCATCTACAGAGAGATTTCCTGCCACCAACACATACGAGCCAGCAGGAAGTGCGTAACTGACCTCCAGTGGACGTTGATTCTGAAATCCACATGATGCGAGGTATCGGCTGTGACCAGAATTCTTAAACTGCCCAAAAACAACTTCTGTTTTAATGGATGTTCGTAAACACAAACAGCCTGAAATCGGAAAATTATAAACCTTAATTTTTTTTCTACTTAAAAAAAACTAAAAGTAAGAAGTGAATGCAATGAAATATGAATTAATTTTTGAACCAGTGTTCAATTTCAAATAGCAGAATGCAAATAAAAGTAATACAATTCTAATTAAATCTTAATCCGACAAATTAGCTTAAATGCTTGAAAAGTGAAAGGGGAAAACGCATTGAATGAACGATTCTACATGAGAATGACTACTATAATGTGAATTTTTCAGGACTGAAACAATGCAAACTGATTAATTGTGCTGGCAGTAATTTCAGTCGCAGCAGCAGTGTCAGAGCAGGAGGGACTGAATGTGAGCGGTGATTTACGGCACAAAACAAAGGCGGTATTGTGCCGCACACAGTGCACTATCGTGTGAGCACAGGCCCATTCTTCCTGCAGCGGCAGGCTTATCAGATAAACATGTTTACTGTAAAGACTAAAGGGGTCATGTGTGAGGCAAGCCTGCCTACCTGCTGCTCGCTGCAACACCAGGTGAGAACCGACAGCGAGAGAACGAGGACGGAAAAACTAACGACGCGTAAACGGCCGAAGGAACCTAAAGAAGTCCAGTTTGAGAGAACAGAGGGAGATGGGAGAGAGACGGACCCAAAACACAAACAGAAGGAGAGCGTCAGCGCGCCATCACTCAGGCTGTCGTTGGTCGTCTCTTAAAAGCAGCAGTCTCACACACTTTCAATCAGCAGTGCGACAGGAATACAGACGGCTGTGCATCAGGACCTGCTGTCTCTGTGTGTAACCCTCAGGGCCGAACCTGGGATCTGCTCTCTCTCACCACCTCCTGTAGGGGCTCACACACACCCCATAAACTAATGAGCCTCGCAAATTACGCCTGGTCCTCAAATACATTTAGCCACATCTTGGCATATTTTAAACCTGTTCTTATCACAGATTAAGCCTAGTCTAAACACAGTTTAAGCCTATTCCCTGCATAAATGAAACGTAATCCTAGCATATTTTAAGCCTACTCTTAGCACAGCTGAAGCCTTTCTTCAGCATATCGTAGTCTGGTCTTAGACTAAATTAAATCCAGCATGGAGAGTATTCATGCAAAACTCACTTTAGTGCAGGACTGTGCTTAACGTGCAGCAGGGAAACGGGCCCCTGCTGTCCCCAGGGAAACCCCAGAGGTATTATTTTGGGCTCTTTAAGACCCTCCCCAAATCTCGCCCTCGGTCAGAGTAACGCAGTCTGTCTCCCAATGCGAACAGTCGGCAGCGCTGAATGTTCCGAGCCCCGTCACTCTGGCATATGGGGAACAGTAGAGAACTGGCTCCGTCGCTCTGACAGTGCGCTGGTGTGGGGAACAGGACAGAACAGGCTCCATCCCTCTGACAGTGCGCTGGTGTGGGGAACAGGAGAGAACAGGCTCCATCCCTCTGACAGTGCACTGGTGTGGGGAACAGTAGAGAACAGGCTCCATCCCTCTGACAGTGCACTGGTGTGGGGAACAGGAGACAACCGGCCCCATCACTCTGAGAGTGCGCTGGTGTGGGGAACAGGAGAGAACAGTCACTCTGACAGTGCGCTGGTGTGGGGAACAGGAGAAAACAGGCTCCATCCCTCTGACAGTGCGCTGGTGTGGGGAACAGGAGAGAACAGGCTCCATCCCTCTGACAGTGCACTGGTGTGGGGAACAGGAGACAACAGGCCCCATCACTCTGAGAGTGCGCTGGTGTGGGGAACTGGAGAGAACAGTCACTCTGACAGTGCGCTGGTGTGGGGAACAAGAGAGAACAGGCTCCATCCCTCTGACAGTGCACTGGTGTGGGGAACAGGAGAGAACAGGCTCCATCCCTATGACAGTGCACTGGTGTGTGGAACAGGAGACAACAGGCCCCATCACTCTGAGAGTGCGCTGGTGTGGGGAACAGGAAAGAACAGTCACTCTGACAGTGCGCTGGTGTGGGGAACAGGAGAGAACAGGCTCCATCCCTCTGACAGTGCGCTGGTGTGGGGAACAGGAGAGAACAGGCTCCATCCCTCTGACAGTGCACTGGTGTGGGGAACAGGAGACAACAGGCCCCATCACTCTGAGAGTGTGCTGGTGTGGGGAACTGGAGAGAACAGTCACTCTGACAGTGCGCTGGTACGGAGAACAGGAGAGAGCAGGCCCCATTGCTCTAACAGTGCGCTGGTGTGGGGAACAGGAGAGAGCAGGCCCCATCACTCTGACAGTGCACTGGTGTGGGGAACAGGAGAGAGCAGTCGCTGTGAGAGTGCCCTGGTGTGGGGAAAAGGAGAGAACAGTCACTCTGACAGTGCGCTGGTGTGGGGAACAGTAGAGAACAGGCTCCATCCCTCTGACAGTGCGCTGGTGTGGGGAACAGGAGACAACAGGCCCCATCACTCTGAGAGTGCGCTGGTGTGGGGAACAGGAGAGAACAGTCACTCTGACAGTGCGCTGGTGTGGGGAACAGGAGAAAACAGGCTCCATCCCTCTGACAGTGCGCTGGTGTGGGGAACAGGAGAGAACAGGCTCCATCCCTCTGACAGTGCACTGGTGTGGGGAACAGGAGACAACAGGCCCCATCACTCTGAGAGTGCGCTGGTGTGGGGAACTGGAGAGAACAGTCACTCTGACAGTGCGCTGGTGTGGGGAACAGGAGACAACAGGCCCCATCACTCTGAGAGTGCGCTGGTGTGGGGAACTGGAGAGAACAGTCACTCTGACAGTGCGCTGGTGTGGGGAACAGGAGAGAACAGGCTCCATCCCTCTGACAGTGCGCTGGTGTGGGGAACAGGAGAGAACAGGCTCCATCCCTATGACAGCGCACTGGTGTGTGGAACAGGAGACAACAGGCCCCATCACTCTGAGAGTGCGCTGGTGTGGGGAACAGGAGAGAACAGTCACTCTGACAGTGCGCTGGTGTGGGGAACAGGAGAGAACAGGCTCCATCCCTCTGACAGTGCGCTGGTGTGGGGAACAGGAGAGAACAGGCTCCATCCCTCTGACAGTGCACTGGTGTGGGGAACAGGAGACAACAGGCCCCATCACTCTGAGAGTGCGCTGGTGTGGGGAACTGGAGAGAACAGTCACTCTGACAGTGCGCTGGTACGGAGAACAGGAGAGAGCAGGCCCCATCACTCTGACAGTGCACTGGTGTGGGGAACAGGAGAGAGCAGTCGCTGTGAGAGTGCCCTGGTGTGGGGAAAAGGAGAGAACAGTCACTCTGACAGTGCGCTGGTACGGAGAACAGGAGAGAACAGTCCCTCTGACAGTGCGCTGGTTGTGGGGAACAGGAGAGAACAGGCTTCGTCTCACTGACAGTGCGCTGGTTTGGGGAACAGGAGAGAACAGTCGCTGTGACAGTGCCCCGGTGTGGGGAACAGGAGAGAACAGTCACTCTGACAGTGCGCTGGTGCGGGAACAGGAGAGAGCAGACTTCGTCTCACTGACAGTGCGCTGGTGTGGGGAACAGGGGAGAACAGTCGCTCTGACAGTGCGCTCACGCGGGGAACAAGAGAGGGAGGGTTTATGCGTGCGAGGGAGAGGGCACGGTGCCCTCCTGTTTAAAGCGCATTACCGCCGCCCGCGGCAGGCCCGTTTATCATCCGCCACTGCGCCGCGGCTGGTGACAGTTTAACGGAACATCTCCTTTAATGCGGAACAGCCAGCGCTGAGAGGAGCACCACTGACAGAACAACAGGCCCGTAAAAGATGAGAGATTTTACAGGGGGGCCCAGAGAGCAGGCCAGCAGGGGGACTGGGGCCACACTGCGCCCCCTGCTGGAGAGAGGCCTGTGCTGCAGTATTACTGATGAGACGAGACGCATTTGCACCCTGATGGCCAGCAGACTGGAGCACTAACGGTCAAGATCAGAAGTGTGTGGAATAAATCTGACATAGCTGATGACACAGGTACCTCAACGTTTATAATAGAGGAACCTCAGCTTCAGAATGGGGGGGCACTGACTAGCATGCTAGGATAGAGCCACAGTGTACAGAAACACACGCTGGTTACATGATCTATATTCATTCGTATGCAAATGGGAACAGAAAGACCTCGATACCGGAACAGTAAAACTGGAAAAAACAAGCGTCTGAAGTCGAAATTTCATCTGCTGTCTTCAAGGGCGTGAAGATAAGCAGCTCACGCAGCGACACAGGCAGCCAGCGGGGAGAGATTTCCATAACCGCGCACGCCTCGATCCGCGATACTAATCACAGCGGGGAGGGGGGGCGGAGCCCCGGAGCGGTGATGTCACCGTATACCAGCGGATCTCGCGCTCAGACTAAACACAGGCCGCGCGATACGCTGGTATGAGTTGCGCCGGGTGATAGATGGCGGTAATTAAGCATGAGGCTCGCGCTGGCAGGAAGAGCCACAACAAAGAGGACTTGGCTCTTGGAGCCGAGCTCCTCCGAGTCAGAAAGAGTCACCGAAGCATCGAAGAGCGCCTTCGCCCACGCTAACGGCTAGCGTTCCGGCCCATAGACCTCCAGAACAAACAAACAGCAGCGCTAATGGAAAACAAGGCTACTAATTCCCTCCCCATTCACCGCAGCCCACGGGCGCTGCATCGCCTGACACAAAATGGCCGCCGGGCGGCATCCCAGGCCTCCAGGAGGAGCGGTGAATAAGCCCCGCCCACAGCGGCTGGGTGAGAACTCGGCGTGCCTGAGAGAGTGGTAATGAGCTTTAACTGAGGCGCAGTGGGAGATTTTAAATTAAACCGCAGCTGTTTAATTACAGATGTTTGCGATCAGGAGGCCTTCTCTTCCTGGGAAACGTCTGTGCAGGTCCTGTCACTCAAACTGCTCCGCCCACCCATGTCCTCACAGCCGCTCGTTTCAAAAAAAAAAAAGTATTTGTTTTGAAAAAGGCTCCCAGGTAATTGCAGGGAATTTGTTTTTGAAAAACAATCTTACGCCTGAAAGACGTTTTTCCCGTTTTATCGCTTCCTTGCTCTTTTTATTTTATTTATTTTTCCCTTTTTTATTTTTTTAAACAGCCCAGGTGTTTGTGACGCCGAGATGAAGGAGACTCTGTGTGTGTGTGTGTGTGTGTGTGTGTGTGTGTGTGTGTGTGTGTGTGCGCGTTAGGTGTGCGTGTGTGTGTGTTAGGTGTGCGTGCGTGTGCATGTGTGTGTGTCAGCCCAGATCTGAACTGCGACAGCAGAGTGTGTGCCCACATGCACACCTAACACACACACACACACACACACTCACACCTAACACACACACACACACACACACCAACACACACACACACACACTCACACCTAACACACACACACACACATGCACACCTAACACAAACACACAAACACACAAACACACCTAACACACATACACGCACGCACACCTAACACACACACACACACACACACACACACACCTAACACATATACACACACATGCACGCACGCACACCTAACGCGCACACATACACACACACACTCACACCTAACACACACACACCTAACACATTAACACAGACACGTACGCACACCTAACGCACACACACACACACACACCTAACACACACACACACACGACTAACACACACACACACACGCACCTAACACACACACACTCACACACACACCTAACACACACACACACACACACACACGCACCTAACACACATACACACACACACGCACCTAACACACATACACACACACACACAAACACACCTAACACACACACACACACACACACACACCCACAAAACTGCACTCCTTCGGGTTGTTCCAAGTCGCACATCACTGGTCCAGACCCGCACCTCTCGGGAATAACAGAAGGGAGCTAGAGTTAGACACAACACTGAACACTAAAGGGTTAACAGCGCAGGAGGAGCAGCCAGAATGCCCTGCATGTTTCCCGTGTACAGAGCGCAGGGAAGCTCTCGTGAAACGCAGTCCTGGCCTCAGGTTCAGGTGTGGGGTCGGGGGTCGAGGTGGGAACTGCTGTATGAGAAGAGTTATTCACACAGTTATTGTTGCTGAAGCCTCTGCTCCCGCACTGGTGGGAAAATGGCAACCCTTTCAAGGGCTGAGCGGCCGGTTATGTTGCTTTACAGAGCTCAGTTCTGTAACAGGGACCTCAGACGGAGTACAATGGACCCAGACTGGCTACGCTCGACCCAGCACCAGGGCGATGTGCGGCCTGCACTCACTCGAACACCTGGGCGAAGCTTGGCCTGCGCTGCCCTGTGTTTGGCTTCTGTGAAGCAGAGCGCTGCAGGAGGGCCGTGGCACTGGTAGGTAAGTAATGCACGGCGATTATCGCAGCTCTCACGCACGGCTATAGCCGAGCGGTGTTGTGTCTCGGGGTTATGCAACGCCGACAGCAAGTGGCCAACTCATAATAGGGGGTTCTGGCTTTGGGTCCGGGTGCGTTAGACATTCCTGACGGCAGAGACAATGGCTGGCACCAGAGACGTCAACGCCACGGGATAGAGTTACAGACCATCAGCGCACTTTGTTTGTAACCAAACACTCCATCCTTTGTCTGCATTATGGAAATGGCGAGTAAAATACATAGTGATCACATCAGGCACAGAGCGACAAATTCGATCCCCTCTGACGAATCCCGAGGACGGACGATTTCACGGTGACAACCAGGAACACTCCCAGCATTCCATCACGCACTCTCGCTCGCCCCGTCCGTCCTAAAGGGAGAGGGGAGGTGTATGCGTGCGGAAGCCTGACATGATTTTCAACAAAACGCGGGTGAAAACAAGGGCAGGTATCGCACCGATTAACGATCCTTAACAATCACCGAAACATCGAATCCCCGGAAACAAAGGCCTTTTTGTGACTGGGCATTAAGAGATGACGATCCGCCAAAAAAAAAAAGGAGTAAAAACAGAAATCGGCGGCTCCCGTATCCTATTGAGTTTCTCGCCAAAGTGTTGTGTTTTCGCAGTTGCCGTGGAGACGCGGCCCGCGGGCTCGGTGCTCTCGCACGCACCCCTGCCGTTCCCACACGAGACGCCGAGACAGCCCGGAGCTCCAGCGAGCAGCAGTGCTTCGGCTCCAGAGGTAACGGGTACGAGGGCCGCTTCAGGTCTCAAACCCTGCTCCACTCCCTCCTGTTCAGTTCTGAGAAAGTGTCCATCGCCCTACCCCCACCCGTTACAACCACCCCCACCCATCACAACTATCCCCATCCGTTACAACAACCACCACCCATCACAACTATCCCCACCCGTTACAACCACCACCACCCATCACAACTACCCCACCCGCCACCACTACCCCCACCGGTCACAACCACCCCCACCTGTAACAACTACCCCCATCAGTCAAAACTACCCCCACCCGCCACCACTACCCCCACCGGTCACAACCACCCCCACCTACAACAACTACCTCCACCCGTCACAACTACCCCCATCAGTCAAAACTACCACCACCCGTCACAACCACCCCCACCCGTGACACTACCCCCACCCGCCACCACTACCCCCACTGGTCACAACCATCCCCACCTATAACAACTACCTCCACCCATCACAACTACCCCAGTCAGTCAAAACTACCCCCACCCGTCACAACCACCTCCACCCATCACCACTACCCCCACCCGACACCACTACCCCCACCGGTCACAACCACCCCCACCTATAACAACTACCTCCACCCATCACAACTACCCCAGTCAGTCAAAACTACCCCCACCCGTCACAACCACCTCCACCCATCACCACTCTCCCCACCCGACACCACTACCCCCTTCGGTCACAACCACCCCCACCCATCACAACTACCCCCACCCGACACCACTACCCCCACCGGTCACAACCACCCCCACCTATAACAACTATCTCGACCCATCACAACTACCCTAATCAGTCAAAAAATACCCCCACCGGTCACAACCTCCTCCTTCCATCACCACTACCCCCACCCAACACCACTACCCCCACTGGTCACAACCACCCCCACCTATAACAACTACCTCCACCCGTCACAACTACCCCAATCAGTCAAAACTACCCCCACCCATCACAACCACCTCCACCCATCACCACTACCCCCACCGTCACAAATACCCCCACCTGTCACAACTACCTCCACCCGCTGCCACTACCCCCACCCGCCACAACCACCCCAACCATCACCACTACCCCCGCCCGTCACAACTGCCTCCACCTGTCACAACTACCTCCACCTGCTGCCACTTCCCCACCTGTCACAACTACCCCCACTTGCCACCACTGCCCCCACCCGTCACAACCACCCCCACCAGTCACAACTACTCCCACCCGTCACAACTACCCCCACCCGTCACCACCCTGATGCCTTCACTGTCCCACCCTGCAATTTTAAAAAGGCCTGAACATAAATGACATAACTCCGTCACATCAGCGCCCCCTGGAGCACAGGAGGATGCGCTGCATCTCGTGTATGGGGTACCGGTGCTGCACTCGGGGCTACACTGAGGTTCACACTGAGACTCAGGACCCAGCAGTGTGCAGCACCTCTCTGATACGCAGCCAGACCTGGCGACCGAACAGAGGCCCACGTAACGCCAGCAGGAGGGACGATGAGCCTCGTGTGAGAGTCAGGAAACGCAGACGGACTCCTGCGACTCTGAACAAGGCGTCCTGCACGCTGACTCACACAGCGGTAAACACACGGGGCCGGCAGAGTCTCATTTCCCGCAGAGCTGACCTTTATAAAACAGGAGATCTGAGGAGTCCTGGCGAAAGAAAGCCGGAGATCGTCATCACGGCACATTCAGTATCTCCGCCGCACGTCATCAACCTGATTTCTCTGGAGACGGGAGCTTTGTTTTTATGGCCGCAGGCGGCATTAACTTCGCCGTGACGTCGTAAAACCGAGGCACAGGATGAACGATAACGTCACCGTGATGCCGTGCGATTGCGGCGGAGGACGTGTGTGATATTCCCCCATTTTAACGGTCACCTTTTGTTTCGCGTGTGCGTGAGAGCAGGCTAATGCGCGCAGCGACCTTAGCGGTACGCGCTTTTTTTTGTGGCTCGGGGCAGAATATTCAGCTGCAGTCTTCGCCGACAGGTGCTTCATCACCGCCCGGCTACCGCCGTCCGCTCCTCTGCCCGTCCCCTATCTGCTCGGCGACTTGCGCAGCCGTCAGCGTGATGTACTGCCATGTCACGCCGCGCCGCGGTTATTTATGCAGCGCACGGCCCAGAGAATTACAGCAGGCGTGACCCGGTACAGCCAGCGAGCCTCGGCCCCGATCCCCACGATCTCCGCAGCTGCAGCCGCGTCCGCACCACCCGGTCACCTTGGACGATTCGGCCGTCCCGCACCAACACCCCCAAAGTCACAACTTCCTTCCGCCGAGTGACCCGTAATAGATATCCCACGCCTCATATCCCGATCGTACAGGGACCCGCACGCGATGACTCCTCGCTGGAAAAGATCAGCACTCGATTACTTCTCCCTGGATGAATCTGCACACGATTGTTTCTCCCTGGAAGCAGGTGTGCGTCGGTGCTGGAGGGGGTCTGCTGTGTTTACAGCAGCGCTGGCGGATGATGTTTAATATGTGCCATAAACAGCCAGGTGTTCATTACTCATAATTCAACAGCACTCAATCAGCCGCGATAAATTAACAAGCTGGGCCGCATAAACGGCTAACGAAATAAAACGGTAATAATTTTAAAAACGCAATAACTATTTAGCAGCAGCACCGCGGAGTCCTTTCCAAAGGCTCCGCAGACGGTAACACCGCGAGGGAGGGAATCACATGTTGTCACTCCGACATGAACCCTTTCCTCGTGTCCACGGCAGGACCGAGCGCCTAAAATCTTCCACACCCCCTCGCTTTATACAATTAAACACTCATCAATAAAAATCAACAAACACGAACGTAGCGATGAGCTGTTAGTCCATTATGCAAAGAATTCGTACGCAGGGTAACTGGGGAAATTACACACCAGCGGTGGTGCAGGCTGTTTCGTAGCGGATTTGAGGAGCCCTGAACGGACTCTGATCTGAAAGCTCTCCCATTCACCTCCCCTGTCGGCGGTTCTCTAAAGTTCATGCACTTCACGCTCCCTCTAAAGGGCTAAATTGCACAGCTGCATCGGTGATAGTTGAGCAAACTGCTCTCTACCTTTCATAAGCAGTAAACTGCCACACTGTCAGCAAGGCCACAGTCTCCAATCCTGCAAAGCTGACTGGAATGGGGCCGCAACAAACGATTATATACACATCGACTAATCTAACGATTATTGTTCAGATTAATCGACTAATCAGATGGTTATAACCGATTCAAACTCACTTTACATTTGACTAATCTACCGTCTGTTTTTTGGATGAATCGGATGCTCGATTAAACAATCGTGCAACAGCTACAAATCATCAATTCAACTTCTGCCTTGTGCTGGGGGTTGTATTAAGTGTGTGTTGGGTCACAATAGAGATTAAAAAATTAGACAAAACCATCTTTTTAAAATACCTTTAAATGACTTTCACTGAATTACAGGTGGAAATACTTGAGAGTTTAATGTAGAAGAAGAACTCAGTAAAAATAAATGAGTTCCACCCACTCTAATCCTTATTCAACTGATTTCAATCCAACTTCCTCTCGATAAAAAAATACTAGTTAAAAATACACCCAGTTAAAATGCATCAGGTACTGAATCATCTGGGCTTAAACTGATCTTCCACTCAGTCTCCTGAACTCAAACCGCGATTCAACAATGGAAAGGATAGTTGACATTTTTTAACGTCAGCATTGATGATAACGTCGCCTTATCGTTGCAGTCTTAGACTGGAGACCGAATGAGAACAGCCGAGGGACGATCACAGGACTTTTCTGTCAACAAAGATGGCGGAAACCAACATCAGCCGCTGACCAAATGTTCGCAAAATTTGATCTACGATGGATCAGACTATCAACTCATCACGCCACTTTTGGCAGGAAACCACTGATCACTAGCCGGACCTGTTCGGAGCTAAACGTCAAGCAGTAGGGTGGAAGTGAGAAGTACCAGTGAATTCTGGGATGCACGAGCCACGGCAGCGGACAGAAACTAAAAGCGAAGTAAGTGCTTCGCTTGGGTCCAAACTGTGGACACGCGAGGAGAACTCATCCACAGAAGCGCTCCCGGGGTCAGACCCTGTCAGAGACGAGCGGAGCCGTCCGGGGAAATCTGACTAAGGTCCGAGCGCTGACCCCCAGCGCCATCACGTGAATCCTGTAATCCTGCACTGCAGTCAGACGAGAACCCGTCCGTCCCGCCTCAGCGCGCCGTACGCAGGAGTACAGCTGATTCGCCAGTGCTCACTGCAACCCTGGAGTGGGCGTGGCTTACCAGAGAGACAGCTCAGCTTCGCCTCAAAGCGAACGAGAGAGCAGCAGACGAAAGATAAGAGACAAAACAAGAGAAACACCGGCGCTCTGCGCATTCAGCTCCTCCAATCGCCTTCAAGCTCTGCAAAGACCAGTGAAGGAGGATTATATTCACCCGCTTGACCCTTAACCCCTTAAAACTCTACTTTTTCACTTAAGATTTCCCTGAAGTTAGTTCAAAGTCAGAAAAAGTATTCTCTTCATACTGAAGGACAGTGTCACTCACATATTCTGTATCTGCTGGTTGCAGCGCTTCACTGAAGCTGCATCACACTTATACTGAGAGAAATATTCAAACCCAGGACGCCATGTTTTAATGGCCACAGCATTACAACAGATGGAAAATATCTAGATCTTGTGCATCATTTTATACTCATTTTAGCCTCTCCACTAGAGTTTAAAATAGGCTTAAAGTTCCACAGGTTTGAATACAGCATTTGTATGTAACGAACCCATATATGGTTTTATAAGGTTAAGAAAGACCCATCACTCTCGACTGCTCCCCGAGACACTGGCGGCTGCTTCGTCTAATCAACTGTAAGTGTTCTGGATAAAAGCATCACCTGATGAACTGAATATGACGCAGAACACTGTGAAAAGCACACGTCACACACTGGCCTACCACAGTAATGAAGACTTGTGTGTGTATACAGGAAGACAGGATTAAAGGAGGGGCGAAAGAAACAGAGGTACCGCGAAACGCAACAGACCTCGCCAGCGAAATCTCGCCCAGCCCAGCTTTACCGCTCATTCCTGGGCTCATTCGTTTAACCCCACTGCCCACATCGATGGCAAAACCTCATTTTTCCGCGGCGCTGAAATCAATCTGGGAAACGCTGCAAGTAAACGCTTGCGTGCATAATCGTTAATCAAGTGGAAAAAAAACTGCGTATCTGTGAAACCTGACACATTTCACTTCGGGCGAAAATGTAAAGTGTCGGAGAGACAGGGAGAGGCAGTGAACACACATTAGAGCACAAACATTAGAGCACAAACACAGGCCCGTAATCCAGCTCAGCACAGCGAATTCACTCGCCAGTCAAACTCACTGCATCCCACTCGCCATCAGCACTACAGGTAAGATTCACCTTCATAAACAGAGATCATCATGCAAGTCCAATAAAACGGCATAAGTAAGTACTAAAGAGACCCAGCCCCTCCCAGAACACAGATATGCAGGTACGGGACCTTACGTGACGTGCTCCTGACTCCAGACTCCAGTCCTCACAGCTGGAATCCCTGCTCTTTATCCTCATTTCAGTTCATACGGAAGCCACACCAGCTGCCCGTTTAATAAAGAGCCCGAGTGGAGTTCGGGAGATCGCCGGATGGGCCGTGCAGAGTTTGGTGCTTGTTTACTACACGGCGGGGTCGCCCCTGCATCGGCAGACGAGAGGAAACACCGCGGGGTAAATTAGAGCGGCAGAGGAGAAGCCCCGCCCCCAGCGCGGGGATAATGGAGGGTAATAAACTCGCTGAAGCCGCGGTGCAGCTTGCGTGTGACACAGGTCACAGCCAAGAGCTGTCATTACCCAGCTCTCCACACACGGGTCCTGGGGTGTGACTTCAGCGGCTCACTGCTGGGAGTGTTACCGGCCAGTGTGTGTGTGTGTGTGTGTGTGTGTGTAATGAGTATATAAGTGTGACTGTGTAGGCATGTGTGTGTGAGTGTGTGTGTGTGATAAGTATATAAGTGTGACTGTGTAGGCATGTGTGTGTGTGTGTGCATGTGTGCGCGCGCGCGCGTGTGTGTGTGTGATGAGTGTATAAGTGTGACTGTGTAGGCATGCGTGTGTGTGTGTATATGCGTGCATGCGCATTTGTGTGTGTGTGTGTGTGTGATGAGTGTAAAAGTGTGACTGTGTAGGCATGTGTGTGTGCATGTGTGTGTGTGTGATGAGTATATAAGTGTGACTGTGTAGGCATGTGTGTGTGTGTGTGCATGTGCGTGCGCGCGCGCGTGTGTGTGTGTGATGAGTGTATAAGTGTGACTGTGTAGGCATTCGTGTGTGTGTGTATGCGTGCATGCGCATTTGTGTGTGTGTGTGTGTGTGATGAGTGTAAAAGTGTGACTGTGTAGGCATGTGTGTGTATGTGTGTGTGTGCGCGCGCGTGTGTGTATGTGTGATGTGTGTATGCGTGTGTGTGTGTGCGCGCAAGTGTGGGTGCACGTGTGAGAGGGAGAGAGAATGTGTGTGTTTGTGTCTGCGCGCAGGCACATGTCTGTGTGAGAGTGTAGCAGTGAGATTGTGTCAGTGTGTTATGAATGTGTGACTGTGTGTATGCGTGTGTGTTTCTGTGTGTGAACGCATGTCTGTATGTGAGTGTACAAGTGTGATTGCGTAAGAGTGTGTGTGTGTACAAATGAGTGACTGTGAGAGTGTGTGTGTGTGTGAGTGTGGGTGCACATGTGAGAGGTGGTGAGAATGTGTGTTAATCACATAACTGCAGTAGTTTTCATTCCTTTAAGCATAATTTTGAT
The DNA here is from genome assembly GCA_029692085.1 of Gymnothorax javanicus. NCBI lineage: Eukaryota > Metazoa > Chordata > Actinopteri > Anguilliformes > Muraenidae > Gymnothorax > Gymnothorax javanicus. Next base: position 129,239,674 of record CM056198.1, on the reverse strand, counting down.
ATTACTCCAGGTAAATAACAATTTTGCAAAAATGTCATTGGCTGAGAGCGTGGGAAATGAATCGCTCTGTGTTACATCACAGAGAACAGCGACCGGTGGTTCCTCCAGCAGCCCGTGGTTAAAAACAAACTGTCCTCAAGGATGAAGCGAATTATTTCCAAATTTCCAAGTTCTGCGAATATTTAACCTGACTGATAAGCAAGTGTAACGTTGGTTAAATAGGTATGACTGAGCGCCGTAGCGAGGTAGCTAAGTACCATGCTCATAACTAAGTTAAGGTTAAGAAGCTACAGGCAGCACCTTTCCATAATCATAATGTAACATTAGTTTGGTAGCTAGTTCACATTAGCTAGCAACTCAGTTGACTGTGAATTCAGAAACCGTTGCTGGTTCAAACATGCATGTCTGTGAATCACTGAATGACTGAGTAGCAGAGTGATCTCTACGCTAAAAAGTAATGGGAATTACCATTAAGGCGCCAACGGGAATTATGTTTGTTTTCAATTAAATGAAAGATTCAGTTATGTGATAAACAGAATCTTATACTCCTGGTCGTCACATTCAACAGCTTTGAACTCGATATCTCACATCATTGAGCAACACTAGTTGTATTTAGCGCTCTAAGGGTTCACGATGGTACAGGAGAGCACAGTCTAACACAGGCCCAAACTGTCTCCAAACTCTCTTCGGTCACCTGCTAACTGTGGAGACCGCAGCGTACGGTTCAGACTCATTAACGCTCAGCGACCCCTCATGCCCAGCAGAAGGCGCATTATCACTGTGAAAGACATCGATTCCATCAGGACAGAAAGGTTCCATCACGGGATACAGTTAATTACTCGGTAACGTCATAGCGATTCTGTACGGCCCTGCCCTCGAACAAATCATGCCTGCAGAAAGTTAGAAAGCGTCTGTACCCTTCCCTGTTCATTCATTCGAGTTTTTCCTTTAATTTATCATCCATCTTTCAGGGTTGGGTTCAATTACTTTTTTCAATTACAATTACAGTAATTGTAATCAATTACTTTCGTAAGTGTAATTTAATTTTGATTGAATTTTTTGTCGAAAAGTAATTGTAATTGGACATTCTGTCCAGAAAGTAATTGTAACTGTAATTGAACCCAACCCTGCCATTTTTATATGTCCTTTTTTTGTCCACGATATGATTTAATGAATAAGCAGTCAGACGTTCTACAGAGATTTTCATTGGTTGTGCATGTGGGAAGATGAACCCATGTTTCGGCGTTTTCGACACACAACTTCAGGAGCCGCCCGTCCGCACACCGAGACCTCGCCCCCCCCGAGACCTCACCCCACCCCCCGAGACCTCACAGTCTGGTCTACAGTCCCTGAGCTGGGAGAGCTGTCCTGTTCCCTGGGGCTGGGGTACACATTCCCACTGTCACAGGGGTACAAACCTTCACTCAATGCTAATGTAGCCTTTTATTTTTTACACATTCCACAACTAAGGGCAATTCATCTCATCTAATCCATTTCACTGAACTGAGTTCTGTTCTCCCAGCATATTTGCAATGCCATGCAATTTCCTTACTGTTCAATACCTGCCTGGGCCAGAGAAATAGTAAAATTCTGAACGTTTAGCATATTTTTAATATAGCCGCTTTGAAGCACAGCTGTGAATACATTTGGAAATCAATTAAAGCAGCAACAGTTTTTTTATTTCGAAAACATTTCCACACAAACACTGCTTTATCAGGATGGAGCATAGAGCAGAGACCTGTGTGAGGCCAGCGATGACAGACAAAACAACACTGCCGCTATTTCTGAACATTTCGCAAATACAGACGGTTTAATAATACGACACATCACAGCTAACGGAAAAGGGTTTCTTTCGTGTTCCTGCAGGGTCACATACTCACATTAATCAAAGTAATTGGCTGCCGGATAGCTCACTCGGTAAAGCATCGCGTTACGAAGCAGAAGTGACTATCACCTCGCGGGTTCGATCCCCGCTTCGTACCAGCCGGCAGTGGTCTGCAGCTTTTTCAGAGTAGCGCACAATTGGCTATAGCGCTACAGGGTAGCAAATTGGGAAGGGACTGCCGGGAAGGGAAAATAATAGTTGCCTTGTTCATTGCTCAAGCGCCTCCTGTTGGCCAGACGGGCACTTATCAGGAAGATTCTAAGTCTGTTCATGTCCGGGTATCCTCCGCCCTCGTTCTGAACTTCCGAAGATTCAACCAATGAGTGTA